>JAYRBW010060951.1:0-10551 GCA_036023295.1 Invenusta paracnida | reverse complement strand
TTTTTTGTATATTAGTAAATTTGGTACGTAAAAAAAGTCAGGGAAAATCAGGAAAGGTCAGGGAAAAGTCAGGGAAAAAAATTCTTGAAAAAGCGTACGGACCATGTATGTAAGAAATACTTAACTAGAAATCAATATTGAATTCTATCTATTTTAAATCTAAAGCAATGTTATTGTATTAAATAGGCTTAAGCCTATACAATAATATTACTTCATGTTTAAATTAAATATCATATTTATTGCTATACTTATTAATTCTTATCAACTTTAATTTATCTACAAAACTGAATGCAAAGATGTTAAAAAATTTAAATACTTTTTTAAAATAAATATAATATACTGCATTTATTACCACTACTACATTGATAAAAGGTATAGTAATGGAAAATAATTTCCACTTTGATGCTGAAATTTAGTGAATATTAAATCCAACAAAAGTATATTTGACAATATTATAATAACTCAATCAATCCAAAGATTGCACAAACTTAGACCAATATAAAAACAAATTTAAACCAGAGTCAACATTAAATCAACCAAAACAACATATAAAATGTTTAAAAACCTTTCTAAATAGAAAATACAAGATAACAATTCTGAAAACATGGATAGAGAGGTTTTAAATTGACACTTGAGAGAATTTTATTATTCATTGAAGAAAGAAAATAGTGAATGATACTCCCCAACTTCCCTTTTGTGTATAAGAGCTGCCATTCATAAGCATTTACAAGCTGTATCATTTAATGGCCATCATAATATTATAAAAGATAAACATTTCATTTCAGTAAATAATATGCTGAAAGCAAAAGTAGTACAATTTCTAAACTGGTAAAAAATGTCAACTAATTTAAAGCAATTCAAGTTGGTTATCAAGCCAAATTAATAAAGTATTTTGATACTACACTAAATCAGTTGCAAGAATAAGTATAGTACCATATAACCTACCATTTTGGCAACTGTGGCTGTGAATCTCAGAGAGAAATACTACCTTGTGATTTTTCCTTCAGTTTTGATTCTGATGGCAAGGAATATATATAATTGAATAAGTCATTTTCTCAAAAGAACATACAGCGGTTTTTCATGGTCACATTTCAGCAATGTCAAGTATGCATGCATGCATACCACTGGTCAAAACAACTTTCCTGTGAAAAGGCTGTGTCTATACATGGAAAAAAATTTTTTTTTCAAAATATATATTCTGGTCAAGTCCTAAGAAAGTTGTGAAAGACATTAGTCAAGATTGGTATGAAACAAAGCAAATAGTTAGAAAATCATGACAATATATTTCTCAATTAGCACAATTGTCTATGGAATACACTAATCACTGTGTGGGACCAACAGTGATCTCCAATTTGAAATCTGACAGTTTTCAGAATGACAATATACGTTTAATAACTGGACATAATATAATTGCAGTATTTAACAATACAATCAGTTAATAAAAGAAAGAATGCTGAAAAGAATATGGGATAGCTTATCCAAATCAGCATCTATTTCCACAAAGGTAAATTTAACTAATGAATATACCAGCACCCTGGAATTGGACAAGAAGATAGCCAACTCGATTTCAATGAATAACTGCACTAGTTGTAATATTGTTTTTTAAATTAAAATTGTTGTTTTCTAAGATGACTAAGAGTTTATAATGTTATTGTTTAATTAATAGTGTCAATATTAATTATTGTTTTTGTCTTTTGATATCTCATGTAGCATATGGGTTATTGCATAGTTAACAAACCTGTAAGCAATGATTATTGTTTACAGGTTTAAATTGGATAACAATGTCAATGAAAAGTATAGCAATATTATAGTAGATACTTAATTTTATTAAATATTATTCAGGTTATTTATTATCTATATCAAATTATTAAAATAATAATCTGAAGACAGCAAATATAAATTATTTTTAACTGTCTAGCACAATTATAAAGAATTATGTTAATTAAAATTCTTAACTGATTATAAACCATTAGCATTTTCAAATATAAAATATTTATAACTGAACTCATTATTTCAGTTATGGCTAAATAATTTATCTAATATAAAAAGTTCCTTAATAATCAGTATAATTAAAGACCATTTTAATTAATATTCTGCCAATAAGCTGATCATATAGTAGACAGTTAAGTTTGAAATTTGTAATGAACAAAACTAAAACCATACCATCAAATTAAAAATATGTTAAATTAAAATAATTAAAATAAATTAAATTTAAAATTATAAATTACATTTTTTAAATAGAATAGTAAAAATATGGAGTGTACATATATAGCATTAAAATTAGCTTAATTTTCATACAAAAATATCATAACTTTTTTAAATGATAGAATTACATACCATTTTCAGAAAAATTTTGTCTCCACACAGTATCACATAATAAATGTTTATTTTAAAAATAATTTCTAAAAATATTCGAAAATGTGTTTATAACAGAAAATAATCATTTTTGGTCATTGATAATGAAATAATGGAGAGTATTAATTGGGAGTCCTCACAATTACAGTACAATTACTATAACTGCTTGACTGCCAGAGCTCAGTTGATTGGCAAGGGAGACTTTCTAGCGATTATAGCAAGCCTATCACAATAATTATATTTGAATATGGATAAATCAATGCCAAGTCATGTTTAGCCCCATTATAATAACTAAAACCTAAATAATTATAACTACAATTTTTTGTATTGTATTTTCATAATATTCGAGTCCATCTTGTAATTAAAAAAAACATCATTTTTGTAATTTTATTAAAAAAATTACTAGTAATTTAACTGAGGTAACATAATATACAGCTCTAACAACTTCAAATGCCCATGTATGAAAATATTGGATATTTTTATAATTGTTGTTACATCATTATTAATTGTTTTATTCTTATTTTTTATTACATAGATATGACAAATTATAGTGTTAAATCATACACTCAGATATTTTAAACTATCTAGCAACTATGTATATCAGTCTAGAAGATGCATGGGTACATAGTAAATGAGAGAAAATAAAGGAGAAGTATACTAGTATTGGATGGATCGTTCTCTAGTTGCAATTTCTTCCTGGACTCGGCGCAGCATGGACTCAATCAGATGTCTGATTGTCTCTTGAGGGTTCGCTTGCCATTTATGCTGAGCTGCAGCCCACAGTTCATCCATGGAGTGGATATCAATGCAGTGTAGATGCGCTGCAAACATATCCACAGATTATTTGTGGAATTGAGATCCAGGGACTGTGGAGGCCATAGAAAACAGCAATACCATCGATTTGTAAGAACAGCTGCATAGTCCAAGCAGTGTGGCAGGTTGTATTATCTTGTTGGATTGTCATGGCATTCTGTGAGAGGTAAGCAAGTGGTTCAGGATAATCTACTGATAGCTGGCAGCATTGAGGTTTCCCTGTATCCTAACTATAGGTAGAACATCATTTGCTAACAAAGCACTCCACATGTTCAGCTTACCACTGGAAGAGTGTACCATAGGGAGGACATGGTGATGTTGAAGGGCTGTATCTCCTCTTTGATGGACTTAACAGTGCTGCAGGCTGGCAACATAATAGATTGGCAACTCATCGAGGAAGATGACTGCTCCCCACGACGGCGCCACTGTCCAATCCAGGTGTTCATGTGCCCATTCTAGTCTTTTTGTGCAATGTCACATTGTCAAAAGAGGATTCTTAACTGCAACACATCCAAATAGTCCAGCAGACCAGAGTCTAGGCTTCACAGTAGTGAGAGAGACCTGGACTTGATGTTCAGTCTGCCAGCACTGTTGTAACTGATAAGCCACAAGATGAGGATTGGCAGCTGAATCCTCACCAAAAGTCAATCTTGATATTCAGATGATACAGTAGGATATAAAACTCTTGGGCGATCTTCAATGGATTGAGTCTCTCTTAAGACAATCTACTGTATAATGATCACAGCTGAACATGGCTGCCAAATGCTGTCCAGAATACCCAGCTATCTGTGCAAAGTTGCAATTTACAGCTTCTGATCGTGTGTGAGACAAGGGCATGCCTAAGACTAAACTGTTTACAAGGTTTTCTGTTTGTCCAGAAATCTCATACTAGTGTATGATGTAATAACAATGAATTATAAAAATATGCATTATTTTCATACATGGGTCATGGATGTAGCTGGGGTTGTATACTTCTTTTTAAATATTTATGTATAAGTTTTAACTTCTCTTTAACTTTTCAGAGAAAAACATATTTTTATATATTTACATGTGAAACTATTTTTTAATTACTAATTTTTTTTACTATATTTAAATTAAAGTTAAAATAAAAATAGTGGTTTATGGTACTTAAAAAATATTTATGTATTCCTTTTTACACATTTTGCTATGTGTATATTATATGTCAAAAGGAATGTTAGTTAAATTGTATATTATGGTATAATTAAATGGCTTTGAAAAAGGCTGATTTTGCATTTTCAATAAAGAGTAGTGTTCAAATTAGTAACATAAGGTTAACATTTCTTGTTCTATCTACAAGTTTTAACCACCACTTGAATTCATCTGAGAAGGCTTAGGACAAGGCCATAAATTAATTTTTGGGACAGATTGTATCAGGATGAACTCAAATTTGGAAATCCTTGCATATCTTTTCGTGATGTAAACATTTTCAGTCATCTGCACCATTAATCATTCAATTGAACAACTGTCAAGGTTGTCTATACCAATCGAATAGCTAAGCTACACCCAAGAGCTTTCTCAACAAGTTCATGCATTGTACATAAATACTGTAATGTATTTTTAAGTTCAAAACTGATGGTTTAATAGTACTTTTGAACATCTTTTTATTTACAACAAAATAATAAATAAAGTTTAACAAGTGAGTAAAATATCAGTTCTCTTTAATTAATGATGTGTAACACTACTTCAATTTGATTAAATTTAAATAAAATGTATTATTCTAGACATCTTGCAGTAAATTATTCAAAAAGCGTGAATTTAATTTTTTTCATTCTTTTTGGTATGTACACTCCTTTCTGTTTCATTTCTAGATGACATGTTATAAGTTTTTAAAATATTATTATATTTAACATTATTCAAATCATTTTTATTAAGAAATATATATATTAGTTTGAAATTTGTAGTAGTTAATTATTTATTTAAATATAGTTTATTGATAGCCTTAGTATTTAAAAAAGTTGCCACAAAAAGATTGTAATGTAGCAGAAATGTTTATAAAATCATTTTTATAATTTTAAAGGGTATTAATTACTCATTAGCTTTCTTGTAAGATTGAAAACTTGAGATGATTAAAAAAAAATTTTTTTTACAATAAACCATTTAAAAACATTTTTACAGACTTGTTTAAATGAAATATTAAAATCTGATACAGTTAAATGAATACCACACTGGTATAAACACTACAATACTTTATAAACAATTTTTTTTACTACAATTAGATTCTGTAGAAAATAAATATCTACTGATCTCTCAAACTCTATGTACTTGTATCTAATCTTTGTTAGTTTTTAACATATAAAGTTGTTAGAATACCTACTTGCTTATATACACGGTTAAGATCACATATATATATACATATCATATTGTAATGAAAAACAATTTTAACTCTTATTGGTTGGTAGAGTTTAATACTTCTAATACTTTTAATTATTATTTACATACTACAAGTTTTTTTTTTTTAATAATAATAATAAGTAATGTGGAATATAAATCATTTTTAGACAAAAAATAATTAATTATATTTTTGGACAAATTATACACCTTTTTTGCCTGAATATCAATATTTGTTATTAAAATGACTTTAATAGAACATTTTGTACTGCTCTATTTGTATGACTAATTCATGTAAAATTGATTTATATACAATGATTTTACTATTAATTATAATGTAATGTAATGTATGCCAAATTACTAAAAAAATAAAGCTAATTGATTTATTATACATGATTGCATTAATAAAAAACTGCTTTGAACTATCTTCGTACTTTTTGCTTACTAATCAGATAAATGCCTCCCTTGTATGAGTACTACTTTACAGATCATTATAATTATTTGTTAAAATATCTAACTTAATATTATAAATGTATAAAAACCTATAACTAGACATGATATAAGTATACATATATCTAACTCAATGGTAAAATATATATAAACATGGGACTTGAAGTTATATATATATATATATATGAATATGTTTTGATTGTGATTAAAAATTTTGAAAAAGGCTTATTAAATATTATATATATATGAAAATGCCCTGTTTTATGTATATATATATATATGAATATGTTTTGATTGTGATTAAAATTTTTGAAAAAGGCTTATTAAATATTATATATATATATGAAAATTCCCTGTTTTATGTTATAACTATATAACACAATACTATTCGATATTAGAAATACATACACATGTCTAGCTAAATATTATACAAGTATAAAAGCATTATATTGATATTAAAAATGTAAAACATATCTGGCTTGGTATTATAAATGTATAAAAACAGCATACAGCATTTTTTAAAGTTTACATTTTCCCAGATTTTTATTTTAAATCTATAATGAACATTTCAAGCTTGACAGTATAGATGAATAATAGTTAATTTCAGCTAGGCTACTAATAAATCTGCTATAAACATTGTGTATGTGCTTAGTATAAAATATTATAATCAACTAGCTTGGCAATCAATATAAGACAAGTCTGATTTTTTTAGTACATTCAAAGAGCCACCATTATAATTTTATAAGTTGAATATGGCTCACGAGGTTGCTCAGTTGGTGAATGAAATAGATGGAAGGTAGTGGGTTCTAACATGTGCACTCCAACTTTAATTCCTTCATCCCTGGCAGGCCTGTGTGTCAATAGAGTGTTTAACAGTCTAAACTATCTCTGGTTTCATACTGGATTCCTCCAGTTGGCGCTGCTGGCCGTAATGGAAAGAAAGATTGCTATAATCTGTACACACTGTTACTACACTATCCTAGTATATGCCCATAGTACTAAGTAATCAGTCTCTTAAATATAGTCACAGTGCTGTGTACTTTTTGTACAAAAGAAATGGCCTATACTATTTCAAAATATATAAATTCTCTTGTTGCATTGTCTGTCTATTCATGCCTGATACATATTATGATTACAAGGGTAGTAATTCTATACCTTAACTTAAAACAGAGTAGTGTATGTAGTTTAACTTGTATATATTATTATTAGTACATCATTGATGCTCATGTAAAATATATTAAAATGTTTCTCTACTGCTAATATACATAATTTACTGCTGTAATATATTTTAAAAGGCTGTTTTTATTTTAAATCAATGTTTGTTTTATATAACTTTATTAATCAAATTACTTGAATTATAAACAATTCCGTATAATATTTTATAAATTACCCAAGGTATAATAATTTTCCTAATTTAATTTTATTATTTAATGTAATTTAGATTTTTATGACAAACTCATCTCTGAAAAAAATGGGAGGCTGTTTCCCATTCATCAAGAAGAAAACAAAAGGAAACACGTTAGTTGGCTTTTTGCGTAAGACTTCCATACATTCGGTACTGAATATGCTCGTTGTTTTTTATTTATTATAGAGAGATAAGTCTCGCTATTCTTGGACTGGATAATGCAGGAAAGACAACGACTACAAGAAGTATTCAAGGGGGTATGTCTGCAGATTAAACTTACAACTTTTACGTCAAACTTATTTATCTACATATCAGTAATATGCATTAATTATGAACTTTTAATTATTATCTTTAATTTTTCTCTTATTAAGATATATTGGCTGTATATTAATAAGTGATTAATTAGCGGTATTTAATGCAAAATTACTGTATGGATTTTAAATGTTTTAGTGTAGGTATTTATATTTAAACTTTTTTTTATTAACTTTCTTTTTAGAATCATTGGAATCTGTGGCTCCAACTGTGGGTTTTGACAACGTCGAGTTCTCTATAGGAAAGTTTAACATTAGCCTGTATGATTTGGGTGGAGGGCGGACTATACGTGATATTTGGAAGAACTATTTTGCTGAAATATACGGTGTCATCTATGTGGTAGACTCCTCAGAACAAGAGCGGCTTTTAGAGGCGCGGCAGGTTTTGGCACATCTTTTAGAGGACGAGAGGATTCAAGGAAAACCAGTTCTACTGTGAGAGTTGTTATTAAAATTGATTTGTTACTTGAAAATTATCGTTTTGTTTTTTCTTCTATATGTAAATTAAAATTATTGCTGTTAGTTGTTAATAGCTACATGAAATATTTTTTATTGAAGTAAGAGTATATTCGAAAAATTGTATTTTACGTTATATTATGACTGTAAGATATGTTTAGTAACCAATTCACTGTTGAATTTGATGAATAGTTTTTGGTGTTGTTTTTAAAATGCATCGTGGAACATGATATCTACATTGAGGCGATTTTTGACATCGAAATAGGCTGATTTAATAATGACTGATTTATTTAATTGTTTGTATAAAATAAACTATTACAGATTAAAACTTAATTACCGAAATCAATCATTTTTTATCAGTCAATTTTTTTAGGACAAATTAATTTTTTTGTCACTGATAGCCGTAAAGCGACTTTGCAACCTCTTTTCTTGTTTATTACGTATGATGCATATTTTATATTTATAATTATTATGTCAGAAGATTTTTATGTGTTAAAATTTTATTTGTAAATGCAGGAAGTCTAATAATTCTGACAGTTTCATGTATCCAGGGCTGTGAATATGTAAATGCCCAACTCTTTTAACTGAATTTTCAAAATTATTAATTATCGATATATTATTTTAATGAAGTGTAGAATATTATGGAATAGGTTACAACTCTGTATTGCTCTGTTATATTAATTTGATATTTATGTTTTTTAAGATGGTATTATTCACATGTAATTCTGATTTACGATTTTATTTTATTTTTCTATAATTAAAATTCGTTAAACATTATGTATGTTTCAAACAAGTTATTTTGTTTTTATCTACACAAACCAATTAAAGAATTGCTGTATTTTTGTAATTCTTCATTTTTTTGATATTATAAAAACTAATTCTTGTTTTATTTTAATAGGTATTTAATAATTCATAAAAAAATCCGTATTAGACAAACCTTTTACATTTTTTCTTTTCATAAATTGTCCATAGTGACAGTTTTTCTTAATACTATTACTTATTAAAACTATTTTTAACTTACTACTATTAAATAACACAGATTTTTACTATTTCTTAAAATGTTTATGAAGGAATACTGTATTATTAAAAATAATATTACAATATTTTTGCCTATAAAATCTAGGTTAGCAAATAAACAAGACAAAGAAAATGCCTTGGATGAAAGTGAAATTCTTCAGGAACTTAACATTGAATTTCTTGTCAATCAGTTCAAGTGCCCTTGCAGATTGGTAAGTAACAAAGGCGGTAATAAGACACTTTACATTTATTATAAAATTATTATTTTTAATTTAGTGGTTTTTCTTTTTTATTATAATATTTGATTAAATTTTAAATATAATTTGTTAGCAATGTATAGTTTATTGTGGTTTAGCATTACTTTTATTTTAAAAGATATGTTTAATATTATTTCCTATTTATATATTAATATTATTATACCGTAATATATTTACTTAATGTAACCTATAGTAAATATACATTACTAAATATTAGATTAATACAACTGTCAAGCATAGACTGAATAGATATTGTATTGATATACTGTAAGACTGTAAATATATAGATATACTGTAAGATATTATTAATAATTTAAAAAATATAGAACATATATACAGACACTTGTGATGAATCGATTTCTACCTTTGATATAGTTAATGTTTTTACTAAAGTTTATCATTCGGAGAGTGTTGATGATATTTCTCCCAAAAACTGTGCCTATAGAGTAAGCTAATTTCACCCTAAGAAGTTGAACAACATCTTAGAAAACTATAAAATAAAGCTGGGGCAAGTGGCTCACAATAAATAAATAAATTCTACTGAAATAAAAAATTATGGTATTTGACCATGGCAATTCAACGGAGTTTAAAATTTAATGTAATTTAGTTCCCTTATGAAAATCTCTTATGCCTCAATAAAAAAGTTACACGCCCAGTTGTAAGTTGTAAGGATAATGTCATATGCATTAGTTCAGGATACCATGTATTATATCACAAATTTATATCTTGGAAAATGACCCTAAATTGCAAACACATACAGTAAAGATATTGAAGCTTACCCCATGAAAGTGCCGTACTAAAAAGCATATCTCCCTCCTGATAGATCTGATCCTCTTGTTGATGTGACTGATTATGGTGCCTTAGGCTTGCCACCACACAAATTAGGAGATAACTTTGCTTCAAATTCCCTGTGTCCTTATAGAGTATGCTTCTTCAGGCAAAGGCTAAGGGAGTTCATCTGAAGGAAAATATTGTGAATGGAAAAATCTGTTAATACTCCATGGGCATATCTAGCTTGTGATAAGCTTGGTTCATCCGAAAAAAACCTTTTGTATATAAAATACAAAAGTAGTAGGGAAGGTGCGGCACGATCACAATTGCGTTGGCGGGAGGGGGGGAGGGCTGAGTCATGCTCATT
>JAYRBW010060950.1:0-10552 GCA_036023295.1 Invenusta paracnida | reverse complement strand
CTACCCTTTCCGGCGTGTGTGACGATTGTCTGGAGTTGCTTAGAAGCTCCAAAGTCGCTCAGTTTGACGTCATCTTCCGTGTCTAGGAGAAGGATATTGGCGGCTGTGGAGAGAGAAAGAGAAAGCAATGTATTTTCCTGAAAATAGTTTTCAAGATAATTTATAGCAGCACGAAATTGGCACACATTTGTAGTCTAACAGACTATTGCACCAGCCAAGATATCTCTAATCCCACTTTATAGTCACCCACCTTTAATGTCTCTGTGAATAATTTTCTTCAAGTGTAAGTATGACAATCCCTGGAGTATCTGACGCGTGTACCGACTCACAACCTTCTCGGCCAAGGGGCCAACCTTACGCAGTTTATCTTTGATTGAGCCCTGAAGTAGTAAGAAGAGGTGGTTCAACATTCATTACAAAAGCTACAGATGTGAAAATTTACCACTATTTTCCTTAGATCATCCCCAAAGAAGCAATCAAAACCTATTCCATTAAAAAATGATACATTTATGGCTATGGTCAAGTTTAACATTTAAAAAAAATACGAACACATTTCGTATATTAATATAATATGTGTTATCAAATAAGCAGTAAAATTCAGTGAAAAAAACTTTCTGGATAACAGTATGCTATATTTAAATGAAACAATCAATGAATAAAAATAAGAAAAATATACAAACAAAATTTAGTGACACAGAACCTTACGACATAAATAAGACTAAACATAATTTAATAACATATTTTATTAATCAACATTATAAAACAATAACAATATATATTTACTACTTCAAAAAATTATGTTTAAAAAAACATCAATTGAGTTATTTAATTTCAGAAAAATATTTTCATTCTGAACTGAATCACTTCAAATTTTTAGGCCATGTTAAGCAGATAATCAATCAATGTTTATAAAATCAAACACGTATATCTATGACAATAATACAAATATTGTCTAAGTTTTTTCAATGCCATATCTGTGCTTTGCATAATGTGTAACTGTGGCGAACAAGATAGTTGCAAAAAATGCCCTTTCAATGTCTTTTCAATAAATTATAGTGCAGTTTCCAATATTGACAGGGACCAGACGCAAAATTGTATACATATTCTAAAATCGAAATCAAACCTAATATAGCGGGCGAACATCCATTATATCATGGATACTGTGAATATATTTGAATATATTAACAAATATTAAACTCAAACTGTTAATTTTATTAAAAATGTAACTATTTAGCACAACATAATATAAGATGAATTCAAGAATATCCATCGATTAATAAATCTCGTCAGCCAATCAAAGTAAAAACCTTGTTGCTATTTACTTTCTACAATAAGAATTCTTAAAATAAATGAATTGTTTACTCACCCCTTTTACATACTCCAAGAAGATGCAGATAGAGTCAGCAAGCAGCTCAGAACCCAGATACTGCACCAGGTGGGGATGATTGTTGGTCACAGCTTGGAAGATCTTGATCTCTTTCTCCGACTGGTCACCTCTTTGGAGACGGTATCATCGGGGTTGTCAACGTGGCCCAGAAGGACCTCCTTCATGGCGAATTCGCGATGTGTATTAATGTCCATACATTTGTAGACCGAGCCGAAAACCCCTCGTCCAATTAAGGGACCTTTCTCCCACTCGGTTGGCTTTGGCGGGGCTGAGTAAGGGCATCAAAAGATGTCAATCAACAGAAAACAAGGTACGCGAAATGCTGCTTTGGAATCGTCTAGCTAGATGGTATAGCGGGCTATTGATTATTGCTGTGATCGTTTGTCATATCTTAGAAACAGGGTCGTTTGAGGTCAGATATCGGACATTTTCAAAGTCATGGCGATTCCAAAGTTTCAATGTAGTCGGTTACTTAGTAACAGGAGATATAGTTCTTTAAAGTCTATACTTTCTATTCTATGCAAAGCTTTCGTTAATTTCTGTACTGTTTAGTATTTCATCCTTTTCAATCATAATACAGATTACAACAATATTGTTCGTGTTATAAGGGTATCATTATGAATTGCTATACAGAACTTAACATATACGACCAATTATATTTTGTGAAAAGCTGCTATAATATAATGAAATTGTCTGATTACAAATTGTTCACGGAATAGCTGCATGCACCGATATATATATATAAATGAATGTATACAAATTTTGTAATATATGTAATGTACATCACTACTGATAAGTTTTGAACTATGAATGTGGTTCTGTCCTGTTACTATTATATATTTCTTTATATAATACGTATGACTCGATTGCTATTATAATGTTTCTTATTATAGAATATTTAATAATCAATGCTTCAATTAACACTATTCATTAATGTCTGCTAGGCTAGCGTCTGTTCATTATTGTAATATGTCTAATCAATGATTACTTGATATTGAAAGATACTTGTACATTAAATAAACAATGGTATCTTAAACTTGTGGATTCAACTATTTACGTATTGAATGGAATATACATAAAATAAAACAAATGAATCAAGTATCTAATTCAATCGTTTAATATGTTGTAAATTAATTAGAATATAAATATAAATTATGAATATTCATATTCGATCTATTTTGTTATCTATTTTATTATTATAAATTATTTATAAAATACTTTATGAGCCAGATATTCCTCTGTTTACGAATTTAGATCTTAAGATTGTTTTTATTAATAAGATCAAACATTTTACTTACCTTCAAGCTCACAGTTTTATGCTGAAGGTTAGAGCCTAGGCTGTTCTTTTATTAGTATGAAACGAAGCAATTGGTCAACATTGTTGTGCTTTATCTTAAACTGAGCATTTTACAAATACATTTTGTTTTGTTCATATTTATTACAATTTATCAATGGAGTATTTCTCAAAAAGCATCTTGTCATTTTTTAATTTTTTAAATGACGGAGAAAATAACTATTTCACAGCTATCTGATTAATATTTCACAACTGTTCCAAAACATACCATTTGGTTCAAGAGTCGATAACGCGTTTAAACGAGCATTTCCGACGTCCACGATACAATTTTGGAACTCTTCATCCGACATATGAGGATCCTTTAGGAATGAATTTGGTTGACATGGTGTTCTGATTGCATCAGATAATAGCTTGTCCTGAAATATTTGTGATTTGAATTCCTTATTGAAAGCAAGCGACTGGATTGTCGTAAATGCAAGATAATTCTCTTTAGGCATCTTTGATTCTGTAAGCAACTTTAAAACAGGAATGATGCCTTGTTCAACCAACACAATTTTGTTTTCTTCATTTTGGGACAAACGTTCAATACCTTTAAAGAGACAGAAATATTTTATCATTTAAAGACTTTAATTGTTTCATGACAATAAAATTAAATTTGGATTCTTTTCATGTGTTTGATTTAAGTATCATACACAGTATTATTTAAGGTATACCATACTAATTTAGTATTATATTTTTCAAATAATAAAAATTACATATGTGGCTATAATAGCCTATTTTTTCATAAATAACTGGAACTCCTTTTACAAGTAAATATTTATAAGTAGAAATGTACAAAATACCTTCAATCTATATCTAAATATAATTATACTAAAATAATACTAAAGTGTATGCATTGATTAGCTTATTTTCTGTTATTTGTTCAAAAAATATATGTAGATAATAATAATTTATATTAATCCTAGCATTAATTAATATTAATCATAACATTTTTAAATTGTATTTCTCCATCAAGCAATTGTTCCGGCATATACGCATGTGATAATTGATTCATGTTTGTGTTATGAAAAATTCATGGATGAAAGAACACGTTAGTTTTAAATCTGGCAAAATTATGCTTGATTAATCTTGATTGAAATGGTTTCAAATTAAGCCTAGAATTTTGCGGTTTCCTTGGTAGAGTTATCTGAGTTGTAAGAAAAAAAATGAGCAATGAGCAAAAACGAATTGGAAGGAAGAGCAACAGGAAGTCCTATTAATACCGCCAGGTAGGATTTCCAAGGTGTTGAGATGATTCTGAAAAGTGATTATGAAGAAGAAGATAGCATTACTGATGTTTCAGAATTTAATCTCATTCCATTTGTGTATAGCCCTCGGAGTGATACAGACAAGGATTCAGATTTTTCAGATGATGCTGCTGAAAATGCAGTGGAGCATATCCATGCATTGTATTTTTGAATCTCATTGCACTATGTCTCGTAAAAAGTATATTGCTGCTGAGCCCTTAGTTGCAGAGCTAACCATGTCAAATTCCATGACTACTAAAGCACAGAAATCTAAGTCAAAAAGGGCTAAGAGGCAATGTCAAAAGTGTACGATGTTATAAACAGTTATATAAAGTAAATAAATTTAAAATAGTAAGATAGCTGACTGATATTTAAAATATGACTTGACATTTTCTGATTGTGCGCTCAATTTGTTTTTGAATATTTTTCGGACTCACATAGAAGTTTTGTTGAAACTCCTTTTGATGCATTTTTTCTTTCCTTTCAAATGATTGTATGAATTTTATTGTTGAACAAACAAATGCATATGCATAGCAAACATGTTGCAACCTTAATTTCAAATAAAATGAATGTATTGTGTATTGTTTTCATATCGATTCTTCTTATGGGTGGGTATTATAATCTAATTCCATGTAGCAGATTGTACTGGATAAAAGTCCCGATATACATATATAGCGACGTAATTTCAGAAGCGATGCTCTGGGATAGTTTCGATAATATCATGAGATATCTTCACTTTGCTGACAACATACATTTATGATGACCGGATGTACAAAGTGAGACCTTTAATCAACGGTAGGTATATCTAAAAATGTCCCTTACAAAAAGAACTCTTGGTAGATAAAGTATGATTCAATAAATATAGGAAACATTGGTCCAAGCAAATTATAAGAGAATATCCGCCTGGATTTTAATTTAGTTGTCAACCCTGGTAACAAACGATATGGTTTAGGTCAAGGAGGAACCGCGGACTCGCAAGGAAAGCCATTATTTGTCATACTATTTATTTTGACAATCTTTTTACATCTCTTTTGCTACTGCATGCTTTTTCCAACAAAGGTTTGGAGGTTTAGGAATGCTGCAAGGGAACACATTACAGAACATTCCTTTTTGAGAACAGAAAACATTTTTAGAAGCGATAGCGTGGTGTATCCGATGCAGCTACAAATGGCAAGTTGTTAGTGATTAGATGGAACGACAATCAAACGACAACAGTTGACACCAACTATGCCTCCCTTGAACCAAAATTTGCTACCCGGCGATTCCTAATAAAAAAGCGCACTCAGGTCCAATGTCTCAAGCCTGTAGCGATAAATAATAAGGAATTGGGAGGAGTAGACCTGTTTGATCATTCGGTTGGCCACGTATGCTAAGAAATGGTGGTTCCCTAACTTTGCATGATTCATAAGAACTTGTCGTGTCAAAGGTTGACGATTGTATCAAATGAGAAAGGATTCAACTTGTACCCAGTTACAGTTCATACGTCAAATTGTCTTGTTTGTGTCATCACCTTTTGTTGATGCTAAAAAATCATATGGAAGGACCAATATTGGACCCGCTTCTACTGGGCCACACAAAAAGATGAGGTAGCTCACTGGCCATGTTCTTCAACTATCTTGAAGTGTAAATGGGCACAGTGCAAACGCTGTACAAAATGTCGGTGTCAAAGTTTAGTGTCGCTTTGCATGTCTAATATTTCAAGATGTTTCATGTGTAGTAACTATTATTTTCACTGTTAATTGTTTTAACTATTCCTATAAGCACAATGGGTACTGTAATATGTATATAAACAATATTTTTCCTAAAATATGAATTAGTACTATAATACATTGTACTACTATAATTATTACATTCATATACTTACTTACCTATACATATGTTAAACAATGTTTTATTTTTCTTACATGATATATCATACTTTTATTGATTTACAATTACAACATTTATCTATAAAAAAGTAAATTTAATTTGTTTTAATTGTGTAGCTAAAGTGTCCGTGGTCATGATATCCTGCATGACCGAAAAACTCGAACAACACATATACGACGAAATATGTTCAGTAATTGTTTTAATTAAATATTGACTATAGTATTTAAAAGTGATTATTACAGACATTAAACGATGAATGTAAGTTGCTGATTATATTATTTAAGTATGGGTTTTTAATGTGTATCTTTCTTGTACAATTCTATACTTGAGAATACATACTTCATGAATGAATTGTTTCGATTAAACCTAACATTAGGATAATCCTAACGCTAGATTTTATTGTTGTTAGCATATTATTATCACACATATATATTTATTCATTTATATACATATCGTCAGCCCCATGATAAAATGGCTGATCTGACAAATTTAGCATTTTTACTTTTTACATAATTGGTAATATAGGTAGCAATGCATCTTCTGTATTTGTCTGATTAAAAAATTATTTTTATAAATTGTATAAAACTGCAATAATAAAATGGCCGATCTACGACACTGAGTCAAATTAACCGTGATCAAATATCCCTTCTGCAGTAAAGAATGTTATCTATAGTTAAATGGAATGTATAATACTTCGTATATTTAATTGAAACATAATATATTATTTATGTAAACATTATTTATGGTTAAGTTAAAAGATTACGCACTAATTTATAGCCTTACTATAATGTTATATAATTATAATAAATATTATATTACATTATGTATGCTATAATATTATACTATAATATTGGTTACAATTTTAACAAATTATTCTTGTAGAGTTAAAGGATGGCGCAATAATTAATAGCCTAATGTATGATAATAATAATATTATATAATACTAAGCTAAAATTTTAATAAATTATTCTAATAGAGTTGTAGGATGGTTCAATAATTAATAGCCTAACGTAGTATGATAATAATATTATATTATACTAAGTGACAATTTTAACAAATTATTTTGAAAATTTATAAATAATAGTAGAGTTGATGAATGGCGCAATAATCAATGCTATAATATTATGTTATACTAGGTTATTGTCATTTTTTACTAATCATTATAAAAATATGGACACAACGAGAGGTCTTAAATTGGTAGAATTAGCTCTTTCTATAAAACAAAAATCTCTTGAGGTGCCACCTATACCTCCGATAAGTGATCAAGTTTACACAGAGGCAACCCCTTCGCTTCTGGATGTTTCTTTTGATTTCGACATCACGCTACCTGATATCTCACAATTGAATGCCACAACTCCGACAAACTGCCCACAGATAAAGCCTCAGTACTACCCGGACAATTAAATTCATTCCACACCCAAACGTGCAACATTTAGCTGCGGTTTCCCTCCTTTTCTCCCCAACGACGTGGTTCAAGGCGTCTCTTCTCCTCTCCCCTACGACGTGGTGCAAGGCGTCCGTCCTTCTCTCCCCAACGACGTAGTTCAAGGCGTCTCTCCTCCTCTCCCCAACAACGCAGTTCAAGGCAGCGATAACGAGATTGAAGAAACATTAGGTGAACGCATACATGCTACTAGAACAAAGAAGATATTAGTGAAAGACTTGTGGAAACAAAATATCACCATTGAGAGGAGAGCCAATGGTCAATCGTATCAAGGCAAAAGGAACAGGGAAGGGGGGAACTATGTACATGTTGAAAAGGCTTCAAAAGTCATGATGCCCCGGTGCAACTGCAAACATGCTTTGAATAAAGGCAGTTCTACTACCGATATAGATATGGAACAGGTTTTTCAACAAATATGGACAAAGCCTGGATGGAAAGAACGAACGATATTTGTGCAATCAATGACGGACACAATGCCGGGCAAGAGGCGTACCACAGGAAAATCTTCTGCGAACTCAAGTCGTCAAATGTCTTACATATATCATCTGAAAAAATGAAGCTAGGGTCCGAGTGTGTTTGAAGATGTTTTTGATAACAACAGGAGTTGGAAAAAGAGAGTAACAGTTATCATTATGGATCTACAGTCAGTCCTTCTGTCCCCACAGCTCAAAGCCTTGTATAATAAAACAAAATTAGCGGTACGAAACTTTACCATCTACAACTTGGCCACTAAAGACGCCGATTGTTATATGTGGTAAGAGGGTGAAGGAGAGATAACGTATCGTGATTTTGGCGTCTTGTATCGTATCATTCACTATATTGAAATGTTGACCTTCGACTGTCTCATTATATATTCCGCGGTGTTGCACCTACCAGAACCGTTACGCTACTGTTAGTAAAGATCTCCTTCAATATTCCATCAAATTTAACAAAGTAATTGAACAGAAATATCTAGAAAAGGGGCACCCACAAATAGAGGTAGACTCTTTTCATGGGTGTATAGAACGAAAACTCAAAGATGTTGATATTTACTCTCCAGCGGACTACGTCAGACAAATAAAAGCTGCAACAAACGTCCGTAACCCTCTAATGTGCATTACTTAGACCACACGTTTTTCAGCGATTTCACCAAAGCAGCCCCAATTGATTCTATCCGTCCCAGTCGGAAAGTGGGGGATCCTGTGGTGACCCAACTTCGTTGTCTACGGTACGAGCCAACCGGCAATATAACATACAAACCGTCTTTCGCAGACGAGTGGTCTGGAATGCTGATAAATCGCCGAGAGATTAATGACTTTGACCACAGAGTTCAGCTCTACTCCACACTCATTGTAATCGACAAGAAGAGGTTTCTACACTTCCAAGAGCTGAAGTCTGTTATACCCGGTGACTTTCACCCCTTCATGATTCTTTAAAATACCGGTAGTGTTCCGAGTGATTCCGAAACTTTTTATATTGATATATTTTTATGTATACCTACATTTTATTATTTTTACTAACACTATTCCACTTTTTTATATTTTAATTCAATTTTACTCCAATATAATACAATGTATTACAATTATAATTTTCGCATTTTGTATTGATTTTTTACTTAATACTTAGGTACATATTATCATATTTTACCAAAAATAATTCATTTAATATAATTTAATTTTTTTTAAGCTTAACAATATATATTTTTAAATTACATTTAATGAATGAATTTTTAATTAATAATTGTTTAAATTTCATACTTACATAATATTTCACTGACATTACTGTACTTAATTATGATATAATCATATTTTACTCTAAATAATGTATTTAAATGTTTTCTTTAATAATACATACTTACAAAAGAAAAACATATCTTTATTATATATAGTATACCTATAATATTATGACATAATTCAAATACTTGCAGCCAAATCGTATAAGCAGAATGGTTATTTACTTACACTAAAATTTGGCGATTATTTGCCATAATCAAATATCCGTTCTACAATAATTGTAGATCGGATGTTTGATCACGGAGTAATATCATAGTAAAAAAGTCTTATATAAATAATTGTTTCTAAATTATTGTAAAGATAACATAAATAAGCAAAGCAAAGTACTATATAAGCATTTTAACAAATATTTGTTGAAAAACCACAGCTTTAATGTTTTTATCCTCTCCTGAACAATTGCCTTTTTGCAGATTGGACATTTGATCACGAGGCTGACTGTATATACCTTAACAAATATTTAGAAAATGTATTAATTATAAACTGCTTTGTAAAATAATTATTAACAAATATTTAATTGTTGCAGTACTTTAAGTTTATATAAATATTTTACGGTAATTTACCTTTTGCTAATTCAAGAGAAGAGAAACCGATTGATATCTTATTATTTGACCTTACTGCAGCTGACACATGATAAATAAGAGTTTTAATTGTCTCTTTTTCAGCTTTGAAAAAATCAGCGTCCTCCTCTTGTGCGGCGCACGCACAGAAAAGCAAAGCGAGTATCTAAAATTTGGAAATATTAGTTAAAAATTTAAATTTTCAAATGCGTAATAATTCTAAAATTCACAAAAGACATGTTTTATTCTTACTTTTATCTTCTCGTTTGTAGATTGCAAATATGGTTTAACAACATCAATAATTCCATTGTCATGCATCCGAGAGATATTTTCTGAGTTACCCTCAAGCAAGCATTTGAACGCAATTTTTAGCAGTCGTTTGATAGATTCGCGATCAGACTTTGGATATAAAATGAAACACAAAATAATTTAAATCTTCCAAATATAATCTATACAATAATAATAATAATCTAATAATTAGTCCAATATATGTATGTATTTTCATGTGGTTGAGTGGTCCAAATAATTTAATTACAACTAAATATTTTGTTATACTGAATTCAATATCATTCGAGTACAACACTATACTCGGGCATGTCTTGACGGCCTTAGGTTTCTACATTTCAGTTCATGATTCATTTTTACAATGTGTTTATGACGATTTTGCATCTCAATTATCACCGGTGAACAAAATTAAATCTGTTGAAGTAATATGATCCTCAAATGATAATCAATTGATTTACAAGTGCACTTGCCATTAGAACAATTGTGGCGACAAAACAAGCTCTGCATGGGATATTGCTGGACTTATCTAATACAATGTTGTGTCGGTTAAGCGGACGTGTATGTGAATAGGAACATATTTTAGCTATTGTGCTATTTTTTATATCTCTTGGAATAATAAATTCAATGATTTGCATATGTATATTATCATATATTTAGA
>JAYRBW010060949.1:0-10552 GCA_036023295.1 Invenusta paracnida | reverse complement strand
TTTGGACCCTTTGCTCGGTTGTGTGACTGCACTCCTCCTTTGGACCCTTTGCTTGGTTGTGTGACTGAAGTCCTCCTTTGGACTCTTTGGTCGGTTGTGTTACTGCAGTTCTCCTTTGGACCCTTTGGTCGGTTGTGTGACTGTAGTCCTCCTTTGGACCCTTTGCTTGGTTGTAGTTTCTTTTATGGAATCATTATTAGTAGTACGGTCATAGTATTGTGCTGTACAACGCCGTATCGATTGCTTCGAATACGTCGACTTAACAGCGCTACATAACTTTGTATAGGCGAAATATACAAGGAGAGTTTTTAAATCAAAATTACTACTTGATCAAAATATATCTTATCGAAACATTATCGAGACTTTAACAGTCAATTTGTTTAAAGATTCTAGCAATGAAAGCCTTTTTTGATAGCTGCTCTAATAACCGAGCTATAGAGAGTTTTAGGAGACCTTTCCTATCTATAAAAGATTAATAGAGGTGTTTGCCATCGCGTAAAAATACCTTCCGCTGTAATGCCATTGATTTCATAGAATTTGCAGTTTCTTCTGTGTAAGAAAAATCAATAGTTGTTCGTGAGTTTTTTTGCATACATTAGATTTAAACCGCTTTCTGTTTTCTGTGTAATATGTATACTTAGTAAAAAAACAATTATTCATAAATTTTAAAAAGTTCGAATACAAAGCATCTGTCTCAGAAAAGATGGAAGTAATTTCGCAAATCTCTTTTGGAAGCTTTTATATTAACTGCACAGCATTTTAATAAGTTTGAATAACGCCAAGACTTTAACCAATATGCAGTACCCCATATATAGTAACTCATTGTATGTGTATTATCACAGCTCTGTAAATATTATGCTAAAGTAAACTTTAACAAGATCTTCTAGTAGATACGGTGAGATATAGTGCATCAACACACAAGTGTACTTCTACAATACTAAAGAAAGCTTTCTTCGCTATATTGAATAGAAGGTTCACATTAAACGGAATCCTGATCGTAGATAGCTACATCCGGGGAGGTCCATTGTTCTTTTGTTCTGCCTACTAGATGGGCGGCACGATCCCCCACCCCCCTCAGTTAAAGACTTGCAATGAAAGAGTCGACGGTTAATTGTACAATAATCCAGGTACAATTGTGATCCAGTCTTCTGTATGCAAGGTTTGACCTTACTAAATCGACGGATATTTTCTGTCTTCGCAGTGTCTTGTGTAGTCAGTCAGCCTTTCTTGACTTGTAAGATTTGATTTAAAGAACTCGCTTTATGTAATATATTAGTGTATAGTGAAGTAACAATCCCTCCCTGACAAGTTGTAGATTAATCAACAGCTATTTGACTTGGGGCAGTAATAATTTCAATAATTATGCTGTGAACTTGCTGTATCACTAATTTATTTCTTATAAATTCGCGGGCGCAATTAATATGTAGAGTAGTTATAGTAGGTTCCGTAAAAATTGCTAACAGTTTACTTTTAACGACCCGCGGTGTCTAAGTGTGATGTGAAGTGTATTAAGAAGTCAGTCGTTATGTCCTTAAATAACTTATGAAACACAAATAACTATTAAAGTACATTAACTAAAATTTGGATTATAATAAGTTAAATTATATATATATATCCTTCTAAAAAAGAATAAGATAAGAACCTATTTTCCCTAAAATCTGCGGCATTATAGCCTAATAAAGCATTGTCGTTATCAGTGTAAAATCGATTGATTTAAGATCGTGTTTATAATTGAGTGAAGACCATCGCAAATTAACGCAACTTTCCAGAGAGTCCCTGACATTAACATGCAAGTTGTATTTAATCCCCTCTCGATCTCCAAAATGCACAATTCTAGTTTCTGTTTCCTGACAAATATAGAGACAATACTCAAACAGCGCAATAACCAGGACGGCACCTGACGTCTATTGTTGCCAATTTAATCATTTAACAAGATCCGTATATATTATTGTGAGGAATGTAACATGCGATTGAAGATCAGTAAGTGTATTGTTTTACAAAGGAGAAGTATTATTGATCTCATTCCCTTATTATGCTTGTACTAAGAGTCGGTTGGGAACAGCCTAGTTGCCCAGACCTATATACTCTCTCTCAGCAGACAGCACTAGGCAGCTCTTGTATGCGAAGTAATTGTCATACTAATACACACTACATGTAAACAGTTGAGAGCCATGTTAGTTACGTCATCAACGTGTGACTTGTTCTAATGGGGCTTGTTGTGCAGTAAAGAGTTAGTTGGCTCCATGAGTCAAGAGTAGCTGAAAGAGTCATGCTCGACACAAGGAGGTAATACATGGATCATGCCCCAAGTTTGCTGGCTGCGTCGCTGTTTTGGGGATCAAAATCGTTTTAGGAAATCGATTATTTTGTTGGAAATTCCTACAACATGCTTTTATTGTTATTATTATTGAAAGTCATGGTATATAGTTAGAGTACAGTATATGTATGTCCCATAAGTGATCTCTAGACGATTCTAAAGTTTCAACTAGGTCATCAGTTGCTTAGTTATGAAGATGCAGTCGCTTGACCTACATACATACATACATACAGCAAAGTTTTCTTGCGTGTCCATGCCAGAGAAACTTATGACTAAAAAGAGGAGTATTTTGGCACTAACACCTCAAGTTAGCTGCCAGATTATAAGTTCGAATCGATTTTCAGCGCTTTCAAACATTCCTCTTGTTTTATTGGGATTACCTACTGCTTCCCAGTATTGCTTCATACCTTAAAACAGGAGACTCTATAAGTCGAGTTTACTGCAAAGGGGTCAAAACACATTTTGAGGAGCTAGTAGCGAATTGTACCGCTATGCCATGTCTGTGTCATGTTGCAAGTTAAGGGTGCTCACTCTTCGGTCACATGTGCAAGACTGTCATTCAAGCTGGTTTGTTATTAGCATAAATAATATAGTCGGAGTATTTAAGGAATATAGCATAAGAGTTGTCACTTTGTTAATGCTGGGGAAAGTTTAGGGTTTTATTAGTAATTATTGCACGCTTAAAAAAGACTAATAAATAAGCTCCGTTTTGTGGTCTCTAAAAAGTAATTGATGCACAAATTAGGATATTTTCGCCAATTCTGAATACTCTTTCGCTTGATTAAAAATTGGCGAAAATATTCGTAGGATGCATAAATTTCTACTAAAAAGTTATGAATCGATTAATTAAAAACTAACAATAATTGAAGCGGCAGGTGAATAGATTTTTGTATTTTGGAATCAGTTGCATCGTACGTGACGTGTTATTAATTAGTTCAGCTTTATTATTAACCAATAAATCCATCATTCTAAGATAAGTAATATACTTTTTGAACTTGTTTGAGATATGTTTTATTTACTTTTGGCCTTATTGCTTCGAATCGATGCTAAAACTTGCCAATAATAAAGAAATATCGATCGATTCATGGGCAGAAGTTTATAGGCTACATTTTAATGATAGATTGTTAAAACAAAAACGTACGAAATTCCAATATATATCTTATATTTAGGTATATCTTAGAATCTCTGAATGATATTGCGAGATTTATAAATATATGGAAATAGTATTTAAATTCTTTAATATACAACATGTTATCTTAAATATATATAGTACTTAATCTCTTCATATCTACTCTTTTAATCTCCTTAAAATTACTTTTTTTCTTCACAATAACCTTCTCCATCACTGACCCAAATTTTTTCCTCAATAAATCTATCCATCAACAACTTTTCTTTAATTTAAAAATCTCATCCATTTCCACCGTTTACTCCAGCGCACTTTTGTAATATAAATTGCATTATAATTAAATGTATTCGAAAAATTTTTGAACATAAACAATAAACGATTTTGTCAAAATCTTTGCGATTATATATTAAATTAAGTACGCATAAATGTAATTTAATATAATTAACAAATTAAACAATATAACAAAGAATTTACCAGTATTTGTTTGTGTTTATTACTTAAAACACAAAACTTATATAATCAATTATAGGTTCTTATAAGCCGCTATATTTTAATTGCATTTTCTTATTACAAGTGGTTTTCCAAACAGTTATACTCAACGATATAAACCCAATATTGAATTATACATGCATTCGTTGAATTTTCTTATTAATTATATAGAAAATGTGTAGAATGGTTCATTTTAATTATATATTATATTTTATCACAACTGATATGCATTGACTACATCGATTATTTAATAATTTGCATTTAAACAAGTTATAATGTATTAAAATATACAAATAAACTTAAAATATTAATATACAATTAATTGTAGTAATTATTTTATATTAAATTTTCGTTTAACTTTTTTCATGAGACAGCTATTTAGCTACTTATGAATTCAGAACTTAAGATTTTCTTTTATTAATACGAAACAAAGTAATTGCTCAAAGTTTTGCGCTTAAACTTAAGTTCAGCTTTTATTTATGTGGTCTAATATGATTCCAAAGATTTTTGAACTTTGTATTTCATTATTAACAATACAGTGGCTATCTAATTAGAATGACGTCATAATTTGATGGAGTAAGATTGGGGTCACAAATGAATATTATTTTTCAGGCATTTACTGTACACTGTAAGTAGTGTGAACACATAATATTGATTTTATATTGTTTTCCATTTATATTTTATAAATATTTCACCGTTTTAAATAACTGTTTATCACGGCATTTCATAAATTTATTTTCTAAAATTATACAATTTAGCTTTACTTAATTAATATACTACTTTTTAGTATATCAGTAGTATGAGCATTAATTGGATTAATCTTACCAACTGTATTAAATCAATAAAACTGCTAAATTGTTTACGAACTATTCGAATTACTTAATCAATAGTCATTTTCATCGGCATTTTACATTTGCAGAGACTCTAAGGTCGACAACAGTCGAGACCTCCGCCGAATCCTGCCTTCTTGACGACCTGGTCTCGCAAGTTCGATCTGGATTCGGTCGGTCAAGCTCCGGGAGCACCAAGTCATCTTCTCGATCCCGCCGTGGATCCGCCAAGGGGACGACGCTCACTCCCTCCACCTCCGCTTCCTCGGCTTTGGGATCGGGGGAGACAGGTGGTGAGCAGCAGGGTGGGCCGGGCGGAGGTGGAGTGGTGCGCGAGCGGGACAGTGGAGTGGAGATGGATGGCAGCAATGAGTCGAGCCCAGCTGGGAGTATTCGGGTGACGGGGGAGCAGGCGCTCGATGAAATGGCGCTCATGTCCGTTCTCAATGAGGTAAGAGGACCAAATAGCCGTTTGTGAAATACGAAATAGTCGTTGAAAATTAGCTACACATTACAACCAACTTACACGCTTAAGAATTGTTAGTATTCTATAATTTTGAAACTTTGTCACCTGTTTAGTAGTTAAATAAAGGTATTTTACAACATATTCATCGAAAATTTATTATTTATGAAAATTTTTGTCGAATTATAGATGTATCGATTTTTTGTCGAATTTTCAATTTATTGATTTTTTTGTCGAATAGTCAATTTATCGATTTTTTGTCGAATTTTCAATTCATCGATTTTTTTTGTCGAATTTTCAATTTATCGATTTTTTGTCGATATTTTTATTATGAATATTTGCATGAAATCAGTAGCCGCCGAATCATAATTTCATCGATTTTGAGGAATGTATTTTTTGTAAAAAAAAGTATGGTTTACTCTTACTTTACAAATTCTGTGCATTTCAGAGAGAGGTCACGTGACCAACCTTTTTGGGGTGCTCGTAAAATGAATATATGTGTACAATATATAGGTGCCGAATGATAAATGTAGTAAAACATGACTTTGAGAAAAGAAGCTTATAATTGGCACCATTTGTTCATTTGTTTCAAAAACCACTGCAAAACTATTTTATGAGATATAATTATTACGAAGAGGGCCGCCGGCTCTTTCTATTCCAGAACGGCACAAACGCCACCGACTCCAGCGGCAGTCGCAGCCTCCGCAAACTCCGCAATCGCCGCCTACGGAGCACCGACAGCCTCGAATTCTTCTCTCGCGACCGCAATCATTCCGTCGACTTCATCTTCCCCGAAGAGAGCTCGACTCCCTCCTCAGCAGCAGCTCCGGCTCACAAGTTGGACACCGCCAAACCCCGTCTCTCCTCCACCTTAGAACGGCCTCCCCCCATCCGGGAGCCCTCAACGACGACAGAAGAGGTCGTGCCGCCTGTGAAGTCCCGATTCTCCTTCGCCTCCGGCCACACCATCTCCTCGCCGCGCACGCGCCAGTCTCTCTATGGCTCTTCTTCCCCCTCTCCTCTCTCGCCGCCACCGTCTTCGACAACCAGCTCCACATCCCCTGCGGCCGGCGGAGGGTCGCCAGTCTTCGTCCGGGGTTCCTGGAAGTCGGGCTCTAGTGGCTTCTCAACCTCGTCTTCAGCCAATGGAGCGCTAAAAACAAGGTGAGTGATCGAGGTTAAGTCACGTAGATAGAATTCGCTTCTGCACTCGCCCCCCCCCCCCCCCCCATAGCTAGTTTATTCAGGCAGCTATCGATTGACGGGCGCTACAAACCTTTGAAGATGCTTCTGACACGATCCCGATCATAGAATAAATAAGTCTCTCTCTCTCTCTCTCTCTCTCTCTCTCTCTCTCTCTCTCTCTCTTTCTCTCTTCTATCTTATGGTCTCTACTTAATTACATTACGCTCGATTTGTATTCTCAATATATAAACAGTATTTGATTTTGTATGTAATTAGTAGTCAGTATTTGAAACCTATCTCAGATTTATTTTTGTTATTAATACCAAGAATATAGGACATAAATAAATTTAAATAATTTATAAAAAAATATATAAATATTTATCTATAAAGACAAACTTTATATATAGAAATTGTATGGGATATACATCATCCAAAGAAGCACTAGAAAATCACAAAACAATCTTTTTTTGAAAAAGAAGAAGTAAAAGTAAATAGGCCAAAAAGTCTTTCAGAGAAATTAGAGGAATATATACGCGTGTGTGGTTCGGTACCAGATATCAATTAAAGATAACACTCTTTTAAAATTTGAAAAACATCATTTTAAGAGTAAGATCCCATCTATTATTTATGCTGATTTTGAAGTATTTCATGAAAAGATAAATGACGAAGAAACGAATACGTCTACAAAAATATAACATCAAAAAATACAAAATGCTGTAGGATTTTATATTTCATCTAAGCATGAAAATAGTATTAAATCACAATATTTTGCATTTGGAGGAGAAGATTGTCAAATAAAATTTATTGTTTTAGAACCTTTCTCTGAAAAAAATGTACAAAAGAAGAACTAACAGAAGAACTTAAAGCACAATTGTTTAAAGAAAGTCGTTGCTATTATTACAAACAAAATTAGTTTAACAAATTGATGATCATGAAAATTTTAATGGAAAAATAAGAGGAATATAATCTTCTTCTCAATGCAATTTTGAATGAAGAAAAAAATAGAAAATTTATACCAGTTTAAATCAGGTAGAGATAGTCGATATTTAATGAAACGAATTTTAATGAGAAAGAGAAAAACCAAGACATATTGGTAAATCGCTCTTTTTCTAAAATTGTTTTCCAGATGATGAATCAAGTTGATTCGAAACATGTCGAATTTTTATTAAAATATTATGTACCAATATGTCTTGGTTTTCTCTTTCTCATTAAAATTCGTTTTATACGAGTTTATTTTCATAATCTATCTAATTATGACGCTCATTTATTTATTAAAGAATTATTTAAAATTGAAGAACTCAACACTAAACACTGAAATGCAAATAATTTACAATTGCATAAAAATTGTGAATGTATGGATGTATATATGTACTGACTTTTGATATTTACATGTGTTCATTCATAATATTATAAATATAATAAACTTTTATTACATTTAGTGACATTCTCTTTTCTTCCTATCTATGTTATTAGCCGAAATTGAGTTTTTTTAAGAAAAAAAATTTTTTTGGTCGTTAATTATTTCGTGATATCATTTTTTGTTAGATGATTTAATTTGAATTTAAATGTTTTAATTTATTAATAAATAAAACCATGCCATACTACTGGTCTGATGATCAGTAGTATGGCGTGGTTTTTTTGGTTTGAGTGGCGTTTACCGCCAACCTTTCGTGCGGATCAACTAGCCGTACTGCGTTTCGCCGGCGCACCGCCAACGTTTTTTGTACTGGGTTGCTATATAAACTCGCTGTTTCTCTTCCCCGTCTCCACTCGACGTGTGTTAAACTTAAAAATCGATAAACCTTCGCATTCTCGTAATTACTGCCACTAATCTGGCGCGTTTTATAAGTCTTTACCAAACTCTCTTGTCTACGCTATCAGCTGTGTTTACGATCTAAATCCTTCGATCGGATCCTTGCACCGAAAATGGCTCAAAACTGCTTTTAGAAAAAAGTGAAAATGGTACCAAAAACGTGGTGGGAGGAGTAAATTGTATAATATTATTATGGGTCTTACACCGTCAACGTTAAGTTACACAAATTAATTGGCTAGCTCTTTAGCTTTTATATGTACTCCTATTTCTGTTGCAGACATTTAAACTGATATATACAACCACCCATAGTATGATATAGTTAGGTCAGGTTAGTTGCGAATGATATTATATATTTTTAATTATCTAAATGTACTTATGATTATATATTGCCGAATTAACTAATTTGGAAAAAATTAACATAAAATAAGACTGAATTATATCGGAATGTTTGTTTTAGTCTACTTAAAATAGATATTTGATTTTATATGAATACTGGCATACCTTTACTACCCCTTTACTCATATTATTTGACCCAGGTAAGAACGACAAGCAAAAGAACTGAAGATTTTCAGCAAAACACAATATATGTATTTATCTTATAATTATAGCCAAACTTTCATATGTGGTTGTACAGACTTATAGATTAACTTCTCGCAGACTCTAGCTTATGTCTTTAACTGATGGGACTGGGAGACTGTAATGCCAATATGTCTATCAACGCGAGTAAAATCTACTGTTAGTGTTGTGGACACAAAATATTATTATCGCTGGCTTTATATAGTCAACAAATCAAACATCTAAATTACTTATATCGGTGAATGCAAGAGTTCAAACACATTTACATATGTGGCATGTGAGAGGTTACATCCCTCTGCACTCTGATGGCCATGAATTGATACCAATAACTAACAAGAACATAATATTATATATAAATGGTACAGAACAGTTACAGACATTACATCAGCTTCAACTAGCTGGTCATGTAATTAACATGCAATAAAGGTATTGTAGATAAATGTCTATACCTAACTTATAAGTTACTGTTAAAAATAAAGTTTTATCATAAAAACAGACAACTATAGTATCCTCTATAATATATATAAGTCCTAAACTTAGTTAACCACTTTTGTGTACATCAATATCTGTCAAGATGATAGGTGTGAAAACATGCAAAATGTTATACATATCAGGGAATGGGATGGATCCAGGATTTAGAATTAGTGGGGTATGACACTATGAGTTGAAAATTACATCCCTTTCAAAATATTATAATACCCCCCCCCCCCCCACCAAAAAAGGAAAATTCAAACAAATATATAATAGTAATTTAATTGAGTAACAATAAAATATAAATTTACAGAAGGTGATTGGTATTACAAAAGTTCATTTATCACATTAATACAATTTTAATATATATTAAATACAAGTAGTATTGGGTATGGAATACATCAATAATATAACATCTATAATGTTTTTAGTCTTTGACAGATAGATACATACCACATTTATACAACCAACAAATAATAATGATTTATTATGCTATAAATAAAAACAGTTTTTGATTACTAGAGGTACCTAATTGAAAAAATACATTGATAATTTTATTGGAGATTAACCTGCATCACTTAAAAGATTTAATAACAGCATTTTGCAAGAGTTCTTACAAGCATACATATTAATAATTTTGATGATGTTCAAGGAAATATCAGTCTGAATGTAAAGTAAAGGAGCAGTAGTACATTCATTTGACTTTCATTCATTGTGTTTCTAAAATTATTTGAACTCTCAACACTACTGGAAGTGACTGATGTTAATAATAATTCATGAAATATGGTCCAGAGGTTTGGGAAAACATTTCCAAATTGCATTTTTGTTCCATCTAATGCTTCTATTAAGTTTGTAGGGCAAGGATTGTCATTGTTTGACCAAACTTGTTTCCATATAATAACAGTTCTTGATGTAAAGTTTCAGCAGCTGGCAGAACATCACCATAGATTTCTTTCAGGGAGGCTTCAATTGTAAAGTCAAAACCTTCTCTGGAAATCAATTGAAGTGCAGACATTTCCTTTTCTGTAAGCACTCCAAAACAAAAATAATTTAATGTAATTTATGCCCTTCCCACCTCCATAATGTTTCTATATTATACTTTTCTATAATTTAGACCCTCCTCCATAATGATTGTATGTGTCTCAATAATATATTTTCCTGACCAGTCATTTTTACTTAATAAGCATTCAATAATATTTTATTCATTGATGTTGAATATTTATTTTTTAAAGACATAGTAGGTAGGTACCTACTTTCTATAAAATTACACCCCTCAGGCAAT
>JAYRBW010060948.1:0-10552 GCA_036023295.1 Invenusta paracnida | reverse complement strand
GGAGAGGATGAGCTAGAGGGCTCCGTTGGATGCTTATAGTTTACCTCCTCCGTCGCCATGGCAGCCATGATATCAAGAAAGGGGAAGTCAGGATCTGCCACTCTTAATCGGTCTGTGATTCCCTCGGTTCCCCCCAGTTCGGTGACTGTTGCATAACTGTAAGACTGAAAGAGAAGTGCGTCGAACATTCGAGCTGCCTCGTTGGAGGGAGTTGAAAGAGGGATCTTGGCCGCTTTCCAGCCTGAAATGTCGCGTAAGTTGGGCAGCTCCATGCTATCTCTGTCTTTCTTGGACTTGATGATCACCGACGGTGGACTAAGGATAAGATTTCAGGGAGAAAAGTAGATGTTTCGTTAAGAATAGTTAACTCTGTAATTGATTGGTCAAAAACAAAGAAAAGTGATATTGTCACTTAATTGAAAACAATTGACAGTGAGTATACACCGTATTAATATGGTGTGCTGCTCTTTTCTTGGGTTTTAGCGAGGACGACTAAACCGAATTGTGTGTCCATACAGTCAAGCAGACTTAATGAAATACTATGCGCTTTGCATTTGAGCATTGAAACATAGTCTGTGAAAACGTTTCAGAGCTAGCATGTAAAATTATGTCACATATTAAAATTAATGGTTAGCAAAAAAGTTTGAATATTATTAAAAGATTAAATAAATTATGAAACAATCAATTAAATATTCATAAAAAATTAAAAATGTAAACAGTGTCATCTTTTATGTAGTTTTTCTTTCTCTCTTTTCCTTTTTAATATTAATAGCCTTGCTCTACATGTATTATGTAATTGCATTTGACTGTTTCTTTGGTGGCACCATGCTTCCCATGTTTAGTATCACTTATCGACTGATGTAGTTTACTCGAATTAAATTAGATACAGGACATAAGGCCAAAATACGGAAGGCCGGGTATCATTAAAAGATTGTTATGAAAGTAAATTATTATTGTTGTACAAAAACAATTCTGATCATAATATTTGACACTGTTAGTATAGTAAACCTGTCAAACTCGGCACAAAGTTTCAAAAGCTCTATATTAGGCACAAATAATCCCTCTCTTCAAGATGAATATTGCAATTAGCCACCAGTCACCTTCAGTAAAGTTCGAACCAGTCGTATCTCGCTGTCGACCAAACTCTGGATTAACTAATTAATCGACGTATGCAAGTTTGAGGACACAGGTCACTATAACTGAACTCTATTCACTCGCGATGTACAAGCCGGTATTATGAGTATGTATCTATATATCTGCCGGGATCTATAATTTTATCAGTCATCTGCGTCAGCAATACTTAAGGATTCTGTTTTTTGGGGCTCGTGTAAACCAATTTTTGGTATACCTACTGCATTACTAAGAGTGTGCTTTTCCATTTTCCATTCTCAATTATTATTTCAACTTATAGAGAGACGAAATGTGTAAATACAAATTTACATTTCTATAGATTGACATTGAGCCTTAGTCGGAAGCCACAAAATTCGCGCAATTACTTGACTATTCATCTAGAATTTGTTTATACAATACTATTGGGAAAATACGTTATTGGACAAAACATATCTACAACAAGATATCAAAGTGATGCACTTACATACCTGTAGAACTAATTATCGAGCGACAGAAAAATGATTCTACACTTCAATAACAGTTATCAGCGACTTGCTTTTTATATTTTATATAATAACCGATCAATAATCCAATATTGTATCTTGATTTTACTAATGACAACGTAGTATATATTAATGATGATAATCTTTGACCCCGACAGATGTACCTGACGACACATACTTGATGATGTTCTTGTACTTACGCAGTTTTCTTTGTTAATTTTGTGCTTGCATACATTGTACCTGCATACTCGAGCCTATATTGAGTGAGTATTGGAATTATTCAGATACGGCGCTTTCAATCACAATCACAATCATTATAACTATTGGTATGGAACAACCCGCTAAATATCCATTTTAAACTTTTCACTATAACCAATCTTTAGATATTTCAATCAACCGTCAGGCATGAGTAATTATTCTTTTACTATTTTTAACAGAATGTGTACACTTAAATAGAGTTTATTTATAACGAAATTTACACTAACGATAGTCATTATTTATTAAAAAATGTAGCTATATTAATAATATTAGTTATCAATGAAATTTTAATATTATTAACTACATGCTGTAATAAAACTCTACCGTTATTTGTTTACATTTATAATTTATAATATTTTTATTCATTAATTATGAATGTATTACTATTAATTATAACATGTCTATAAATTAATTTAAAGTTTGACAATATCGGTTAATCCTGGACTTAATGACAAACTATTAATCGTAAATATTAAGATGGTTTCGCAATTTTCGTGTCTAAATTGTGTTCTATACTTTGATTACTATGAACAAAGTCAATACAATAATTGTATTATGCAATTATATTGTTAGTATATATAATTGATATTTTTATATCTTTAACTGTAAATGATTAATTTAATGCATCAAGACAGCTCATTATATTGACCACATTTTTTTTAAGTTTAAAAATACAAATTAATAATAAATTGTAATGATTAATAACTTCATTAAATAATCCATTAATTAATAAATCATTTTTTAATATGCCAATAAGTCCAAACAGTATAAGACTCCATTAGAAACAGTAAAAGTAAAAGTATTGGTTCCAAAAAGTTCCCATTGGTTATCGTTAAATTCTAATTACTATATACTTTTGATCATATTTATTATGAGAAAAATATATAATCAAACATTCTTTACAGTTATTTAATCTTTAGTTTCTCAAACATTTAAAACATTGTAAACTGTTACAGTTTTACTGCTGTTTTCGGAGCAATTTCTTTTTTAATTAGTAATCTGCCAAAAAGAAGATTATTATCCACGTTTATTCACCATGTCGATTTTATGTCTCTCAAATGCTCAAACTATCTCCTATAGTATATTAAAAAAACATTTATTTTGTTGCACCTCTCCAATGAGATCCACACCCCTAACTCTAATCCATAAAACTTCATGAACCCAAAATCTTAATATCACAATAAATCCTAAAAATATATAAATAACTATTGAATTGGAAGAATCATTTTAAAATATGTAGAATAGAAATATTTTTCATTTCTAAATTTAATTTTGTTTAACATAATACTTCTGGTAATTAATATTTTTTCTATGTCAGTTGCAAAGAATCATTCATTTAATGATAAATATTTTAACACTAAATTAATTAAAACACAAATCATTTTTAAAAACGTTTAAAACTAATATTTTATTGTTTCAAACATTTCCGTATGTAAGAAAAAATAAGTTTTTCAAATGTCAATCAACTATCAAGCATGAGCAATTATTCTTTGACTATTGTATTATACATGTTCTCACGCATTTAATGTAAACAAAGTGTTGTTCAAATAGATCTTTCTCATATATTTCACTCAACTGTAGAGCACAAGTAATTATTTTTTTACTATCGTATTATACAGGTTCTAATGTAAACAAAGTGTAGTTTCTACTGAAACATTAAGTTATGATAATTGTTTTAATGTAGATTTGTTTTATAAAGTTCCTCTTCGCTTCCATATATACCGATTACAATACTGCAAGTTCTAAATAAAAAAACATTTTCTAATAATGCAAAATACAACTTATACATAACCAGAAAAAGATTTATATAAATATTATAAGACTAATATTAACATTAACTTTAGATAATCATTCTTATTGTACACATTTAAAATCTAACTAAAGAACAATCTAAATTCATTGTTATATCGTTATTATAAGCCTCAAAAATATATTATTAAGAAATATTGTTACTACAGTAAAACACATTTTAGCATGCTGCAAAGCATGGTTTTAAGTAAAATATAAGTTAAATACACTCAGAAGTATTTCAAAATGTCAATCCTTTTAACATAGTCATAACTCATATAGTTTAACAAACTCATTATTATTTACATGTTGGGATGCCAATAATTGAGCAAATCATAAGCCTATTGCAAGATAAATATTTGTCAAATTATTTCAATATAAATGAGAAACATTGACCAAAGTGAAAGATTTAGAATTTTTATATTTGAATAGCACCATTAAAATTAATACTTTTCAATTTAAAAAAAACTGTGTAAAAATTCAAATATAAATCTATATTTATGAAATGTAAGACTTATTGACAAAGACGAAGTAATTCTCAACAATTTTGTATTTAAGATTAAGCTCAAATTTTATTAATATAACTCTAGGTACGTCAAATATAATTAACAGTGAAATTGAAGACTGTCTTTGAATCTAGAAGTACACTTGATCGCACACCAACTTTTAATCATTTTCTTTTTGCCACCCAGACAAAACGAAACGCCGAAAGTGAACCTACAGGAAATTCCCAACTGTGATATGTCTAGGTAATTCATTTAAAGTCTATTATAAACATATAAATTCACTATACTTCGATGAAATAAATCAATGTTAAATATCTATGACGTATATTCACATCTCAATGATTTACTCTACCAGTTCTATTGAATTTTTATCGATTGCATTTCAAATAATTTTTGCCATAAAATTCGTTTTTTTCAGAATAATCGCTGGAATTGTTATCAATAAAAGTAATATGAACTATTTTGTTTTAAATATTAATTTCGTCTTGAACTAAAATGTCATGAGCACAGCACGGTAGTAAAAAGTTGACCATTAACTGAAAAGTAAAATTTGTTATATGTAGCATTGAAAAATCAACTTTTCAATATATTATGCTTAATAAAAAATTCGCAAAAATTTTACAACAAAAATTAAGAGAAAATTCTTGGCATTGGCACTTTTTTTACAGAGGTAATGAAATCCACGTGAATACACAAGCAGTTGTTTTAAGTGTGCTTATTATTATAACATAGTAAAAACATATAATTTATTCCATTAACAAGAATTTGTTTATTCTTCGCAATATTATTTTTGGGCAACACTCTTTATTCTTTAATTTTTTATGAATTTTACAGTTTAGATATACTTATACCCATTTTTTATTAATCTATATGTTTATGCATTTTAAACAGAAAGTATTGTATCAATGTGCCATGTTTATATCAATTTCTTAGATGGCTGTACTGTGTATCTTCATTATAATTTTAACATTTTGTTTTTAAAATCTTGGCGTCCTATTTTATATCAATTTCTTTAATGGCTGTACTTCATATTATCAATATCATTTTAACGTTTTGCTTTTGGAGCTCGTTTCTTGGCTTTCATTTTTGTGACGCTGTCATTTTTGTTTAGATATAATGAAATTACTAAATATTACGGTTTTATACAGATTTTTTTTTTAGATTATATTTTATAAAACTGGATTTAGTGTATCTCACTCACACTGATTTCCATTTGGTCGAGCCTGCTGCTGCAGGTGAAGTTGTTGAGAGTGAGTCGGTTGTTGTCCTATGGATTAATGGATGCTAATTTACATAAAATATATAAAACAGGCTCGCAATACTTTTTAAAATAATTGATCGCTAATTTTACTAGTACGTTTGCTTATGAGTAAGATTGATAAATTACTAAAATTTACTAGGAATGTGCACAATTAAATAAAGTTTATTTATAACGAGATTTATACTAACAGTAATCCTTATTTATGAAAAAACACACTTATATTTATAATATTAGTTATTAATGCGTTAGTATATATAATTGATATTTTTATAGCTTTAACTGTAAATATGAATTTAATGCATCAAGACAGCTCATCATATTGATCAAATGTTTTTAAAGTTTAAAAATACAAATTAATAATAAATTGTAATGATTAATAACTTCATTAAATAATCCATTAATTAATAAATCATTTTTTAATATGCCAATAAGTCCAAACAGTATAAGACTCCATTAGAAACAGTAAAAGTAAAAGTATTGGTTCCAAAAAGTTCCCATTGGTTATCGTTAAATTCTAATTACTATATACTTTTGATCATATTTATTATGAGAAAAATATATAATCAAACATTCTTTACAGTTATTTAATCTTTAGTTTCTCAAACATTTAAAACATTGTAAACTGTTACAGTTTTACTGCTGTTTTCGGAGCAATTTCTTTTTTAATTAGTAATCTGCCAAAAAGAAGATTATTATCCACGTTTATTCACCATGTCGATTTTATGTCTCTCAAATGCTCAAACTATCTCCTATAGTATATTAAAAAAACATTTATTTTGTTGCACCTCTCCAATGAGATCCACACCCCTAACTCTAATCCATAAAACTTCATGAACCCAAAATCTTAATATCACAATAAATCCTAAAAATATATAAATAACTATTGAATTGGAAGAATCATTTTAAAATATGTAGAATAGAAATATTTTTCATTTCTAAATTTAATTTTGTTTAACATAATACTTCTGGTAATTAATATTTTTTCTATGTCAGTTGCAAAGAATCATTCATTTAATGATAAATATTTTAACACTAAATTAATTAAAACACAAATCATTTTTAAAAACGTTTAAAACTAATATTTTATTGTTTCAAACATTTCCGTATGTAAGAAAAAATAAGTTTTTCAAATGTCAATCAACTATCAAGCATGAGCAATTATTCTTTGACTATTGTATTATACATGTTCTCACGCATTTAATGTAAACAAAGTGTTGTTCAAATAGATCTTTCTCATATATTTCACTCAACTGTAGAGCACAAGTAATTATTTTTTTACTATCGTATTATACAGGTTCTAATGTAAACAAAGTGTAGTTTCTACTGAAACATTAAGTTATGATAATTGTTTTAATGTAGATTTGTTTTATAAAGTTCCTCTTCGCTTCCATATATACCGATTACATTACTGCAAGTTCCCAATAAAAAAACATTTTCTAATAATGCAAAATACAATTATACATAACCAGAAAAAGATTTATATAACTATATGACTTTACATTAACGTTAAATAATCATTGTTATTGTACACATTTAAAATAAAATTAAGAACAATCTAAATACATAGAACAATTTTAAACACGAACAATCCAAATTTAAAAAACCATAACATTTAAAAACAACATAAATTCAAAGAACAATCCATTAAGTAATTCTTTTATTTCCGGATTGAATGCTTGATCTGAAACTTTTCTTTGTATATACTCGGCAACCACATCCTACATTAAAGTATAAAACAGTTTGGTAAATTAATAAGCACATACTCTAATCGAATCAAGATCAGATTGCTCATAGAAATTACGCAATAAGAGGTGAAAAAGTAAGTACCCTATATATTGCTTATACATACATATACATGCTGCATATATTATAATTTATCCAAAAATTCGTTTTATTACATTTTAATTAATTGAAAGGCAACTTGTTTCATTTACATTGTTTAAAAAGCATATTATTTTCATAAATATTTTACTATCGATTAACATTTTGGATGTATAATACAATATCTATGCTTGTTTCATTTAATTTATAAATACACCTTATTCATTTAAAAGTATATTACGTGATTTTAACTATTTGAAAGGCATCATATTTGAATAATTTTAATTTTTAAAAGGCATCTTACGTAATGTGAATTATTTGAATTATTTTGTGTGTGTGAGAAATATAAAGGTTGCAAAATATATTAACACTTTGAGATTATCGTAAAATAATTTTGCTTAACTAAAAGCATATTATATATATGTGTGTATTTGTAGCAGACTGTCAGCAATACGAAGTACTCTTCAAAAGAGCAATTATGGGAAAGATTTCTTTCATAAGTGTCATACTCACTATATGGCTCATTGCAAATTTCTACGATTCTGCCAAATGCTCAGGTTAGTATATACATACATACATATTGAGAGATACACGATTTATTTTTTACAATCTCGTTCCCAACTAATATTAAGAGATCATTGTTGAACTGGTTGCTACTCAAACATCAAATTTATTTTTATACTAAAACGCATAAATATTTTATGACTAGCGGATGGAATTTATTATATTCCAATATTTCTAGGTATGATTCTCAGAAAACGAAATATTAAAAACAATGATATTTAGAATATATAATGTTAACAAATGATTGATGCGTTAATTATACAATATTTATTTATTGGCGTATAATGTATTTATGTATTTATGTAGGTCAGTTTTAATTCAATTAATGTGCAAAATGTGCTGCTTTCTCAATGAAATTTTTTTTGACATTTTATACAAGATATTTATATTTATGTTTTATTTTTCAACAGCTATTCTATTACAAATCTATTGAACATTGGATTTTAAATGTCAATTGTTTAAATTAATTGTTAATTGTGTTCGTAAGTTCTTTTAACTGTGTGTAATTTATTACAGCTTATCCTATTAATAATATCGTTTTACAGCGCATATATTTCACAGTAATTTTCTTTTAATGCTGATAATTGTTTATTTGTATTTGAAATAAGACATGAAATCTGATCGAATTAGTAGAATAGCACATATAGATACACATGCGTGTAATTACAAAAAAATGAACATTCTCAGTAAAGCGCTTGAGCATAAATATAACTCAATGTGACAGAAAAGTAATTAATTAGTATGAAATGATACTTACATGAAAATTTGGCATATTTAATTATTAAAATATTATGAATTGATAATTTCCGGCTATTAGCTTATATATATATAGCTAGCAGTACGGGAAGAGCTGGACAGCCCTGTTTCATCTTAAAGAGACAAAATTGAAACACCACAGCCCAGATCTCTTCAAGCTCCTAGTAATACTAAAATCAGTTATTTACAATTATAATATAACGACTCGCAACTAATAGCTTGTTTATAACACATCCCTCTTCAAATAAGCGAATTGTAGGATTGTTTGCGCCCTACCCTTGCAGGTGTGCGCAGTGTCACTGGCAACTCATCACCCGCCTCAGTGTCATTAAATTATGTGGTTTATCAAAATGGTAAACCACTTAATTCATGCTGAAATGGTAAACTACATTTATGATTGAAATATTAGTTTAAATCCGACATTATTAGTACAAAACCAAGAAGATCACCTCGTAGTCGAACGCTGATGAAAATTGTAACACAGATCGCTTGCATATATTATGGTATTATTAGATATCTTGTGCAACAGTATCTCTTTTTTGTATTTGTTTTATTATTATTAATAATAAAAAGTTAGTCGCATTACTTTAATGAACAATTGTGATATTTGTGTCTTACTGTTTAATTTAAAACTATAGTGCTATCGTTTTCAATCAAATAATAATTTTTATTTTTGACCGAGCTTTAAATCCAATACAAATCATATAATATTAATAAGAGGTATATATGTATATACAACAATATATATATATGTGTATATGGATAACAATAGCAACAGGAATGGGAAGACCTGGAATACAACAGAGGTCAACAAACTGCATAGTATTGTTTAAATAGACCAGCTATTTTCTATCCCAAAGTTAATATTGATTAAGGATAATGAATATTCCTTATGATTTGTTCAATTTTAATAAAGATAAAATATATTTGCGATATTATATTAAATCAAAAGCTACTATCCATCAATGAGATGAGACTCAACTTATAAATTAAAATCTGTCGGGGTGATCTACTGGAACATATACTTTAAAGAAACTTAAGTTTACATTTGTTCTAGCGAGAGATTTGATTAGATTAAATATGACAAATATCACGTATTATTACAATTTAAGTCTCAAAGTAAACGAAAAAACTAGAGAAAATGCACATTTAACTCAAGTCTATGTTACTACTAAACGTTACTACCATTCTATCCTTTTCAGATCATAAATGTGTATTTATGAAACCTTCAAACTATCTCACAAACAAAATCTATGATTACTGCGCGCATGCTATACTCGCATGACCTGAAAATGAGTCATTTAACGCTTTGCACAATGGTTCTTCACGGACTAATTGGATAGACGAAATAAATCATTCAAATGACATTGAAGATAAACGAACTTTAAGAGACATTTACTTATTAATTCCATTTTTAGAATTCCATTATTAAAATGTTTATCACAGTTCAATATAGTATAATAGATATTTATCTCTCTATTTACTATGATGCCCTAATAGTTATATGGCTTTTTATAGCTACTTCAAAACAAAGCTTAAAACAAAAAATTTAAGCAAAATCAAGTTGGAAAAAAGGCATATTAGCAAAAAATTAACATAACCTGGAAAAAGGACTTACACACAGCAACTTTGGCAAACTAGTCTCATTATACCGAAACGCAAAAGCAGAATCCTTACATAAAACAATTATTACGACCAATGACTCTTTTTATACATGTTCAAAAACGTTTGAAGAAATATACACTTCAAACTGTTGAGCTAATTATATTTGTAATTATAAATATTCTCAATACGGTTTTAGAGAACAATCGTAAAGATAAAAAGAAAAATCTTTTTATTCGACATATTTAAAAATGATTCTTCCAATTGAATAGTTATTTACATATTATTAGGATTTATTGTTAAATTAGATTCAGGGTTCCTGAAGTTTTATGGATTAGAGTTAGGGGTGTGGATCTCATTGGAGAGGCGCCACATGATAAATG
>JAYRBW010060947.1:0-10553 GCA_036023295.1 Invenusta paracnida | reverse complement strand
AAATGCATGGGTGCGTGGGGGGGGGTCTTTGTTCTCGTGCCACACCTTCCCTACTACTTATAATATTATAATAATTGGCAATAAAATAAGTCCAAAATTGCTAAAGATATACATATATATATGTATACTCTCGAAATAATTTTAACGGTTATTTCTAGAAAATAGAATTTAGATAGCACGATGATATTTGAAATATTTGCGGTATACTTAATGATTAATTTAGTTTAAAAACTAGCTAAGCTATGGATTTTATTTTAAGACATTTATATTTCAAATTAGCTGTAACATTTTTTTCTTTCTATTTACCTCTGAATTATTTATTTAAGCCCCAAGACATCTAAAAAACTTTATCCGGTGTCTTTAATTTGTGAACCCTGCTGCAATGCATTATGGTTTCTTTTCGTGATGCACTCATTTCTAACATGTTTTACTGCCTTCCTCTTCCCATTATATCGTCTATTTTTTCAACAAGACACATCACTTTACGTAGGTATTTCTAAACCCCTAATTGTTAAAATATTTATCGTTAAGCATTTCCTGCAAGATCTTAACATATACCTTTTATCGATATGGAAAGCGGCCTTTTCTTGTGATAAAGGTTGGATCATTTTTATTATACAAGGATTTAGAAAAAAGGGAGTAAGGCAATGCTCTTATTGTCTTTAATTCGTGTTCGTATTATTGATTGATTATGCTTATGTTATTTATGTTTGTAAATGTCAACACTTATGACTTAAATAAAACATCGTTAGCTTGAATGAGTCATCATATTCCATACACTAGCGCAGTATACACCAATAAGATCATGGAGTAATTATACACAGAGTTTCGACTCATATTAATTCTGTTTGCAGTTTTATACTACTATTCGTCAACCCAAAAGCTTTTGCAAAATAATTTTTCTAAAATTCACAGCAATTAAATCGTTTATGCCGTAAAATAGTTTTAGATGCACAGGAAATGAATTCTACATTACAGGCAACTTACGTATGTTAAAATTGTATGAATATGTATATTTGCTCTTTAAATTAATTTAATAAACATATTTAACACTACTTCTAGTCCTACCCATTAACATCAAATTCATTAAAATAAAACGATTTTATATTGACAAAACTGTACAACGCGATTCATATTAAATCAATATGAGTCAAAACTCTATGTATCATTACTCTATGAGTAAGATTACGTTGATAAGAAAATCAATAGCCCAAGGTCAACTCTGCTGCCATTTTGAAAGTGCTGGGAGTGGGATTTGAATGGTAGCATTTCGAAATAAATTTCTACTATTTTGATTATGTTAATTATGGCTTATAAGGATTTATGAATGAAGTCTGTTCGTTTCTAGTTATTATTTATTCGCCTATTTCATCTCAATTTGTATCTCGTCATTGTGTGCATATTCCGTCATTTCTGGTGTGTTGGGAGACGTTGTTTGAAGAATGCTTATTGACAGAAGAACCCTTGCCAGCTTCCACCCCCCCCCTCCTTCTTTCTGGATACTTTATTCAGTAATCATTGTGTTTCATCATGCGACATTATTCTTCTCTTTTAATTAAATCGGATTGTAATCCCAATGTGCAATCTACGTCGATGGGAAGGATTTGGCCTATTCTTATAGAAACGTCGGCTTCTCTATTTCACTCCCAGCTTGTAAATACACTGTTGGCAGTCTTCTCTTCGTACTTATTTGTTTGTCTACTGGAAACAGTATACATATATAATATATTGTTATAATGTACATCTTGATAATACTACAATTGTATTGTGTAATTAGTTTTCACAGCAGATTACGTGTGTCACAAGGCGGATGTTATATAGCTCCGATTGTATAAAACTACGATACAATATATGTGAGGATTGTATTATATGAATACAGTTTCAGTAATTTATCCCATCTTTCAGCCAACTAGAAACTAAAAGATGATTGTGTGCATATTATGGAATTACAAGTAGCTAAATAATATTAATATTGCTTCTCGTGGCAATTTCCTCATTCTCTCTTTGCTTTTCATCGATGTGACTGACTAGGGGAACTCGGCAACCTACAGTCTGCTAACTGCTGCTTGTTACTCAAGCAGCAGTTATTCTATACTGTTCTATACCTCTTACTAACTGTGCTTGTATGAATTCCTGTGAGGGAGACGAGATAGAAATCGATTTTCTTTCACAGAGTCGATAAAAAGAAGGAAGAGAGAGAGAAGACAAGGTGGATAATAATAGGGGATCGAAGAGACGAGGGAGAAGTATACATACGTAATAGCAGTCACTCAGTTAGCATTCTTGCCAGAATTCTCCGGAAACTTGAAAGTGAGAGATGCTGTGGTAAGTGGAGGAGGCACATTCGTTCCCCTCTCTGTAGTGGAGTGGAGATTTCAGTTCTGAATGTGAATTGTGAGACTTTGTGTGATCGGACTATGGCAAATACATTCGTGTCAGTTCCCTTTCTGGAAATGAGTGCCGTTGGATTGTATTGCGGCAATTAGATTGGCTTGGAAGTAAGAAGGGGCCATAGGTTTGCGAGGGAAGCTATGTTAAGTTGTGTATGGGAGGTTGGGAATTGGATGGGTCTCTCTACAGCTCTATCTGTGTGAGCCTAGGAAATTGAGAAGTTAATATGCCCACGCACACTTTATAGTTAGTCTTCAAACAAGGTTTTCCGTTCTACTGTGGGTATACACAGCAGTCAGTCTGAACGGATTGGGAATTGGTTTTGGTTTCTTCCCTCTCATAATCCTTTTTGACAGACCGGCTCGGCTGGTGGTATGTACTACAGCACTGTCGGACAGATAGTTAGATCTCTGAGCTGCCTTGTCGACGTCATACTCTTCCGGATTTAGTGGTTTTCATTTCTCTAAATATATCGATTTGTTTTTGGTAAACTTGGGTGTACGTATGTAACAGTATAAGTCTTGTAATCTCGTGCCCGATCTTGCATTCTGCACTGCCCATCATCCTAAATCCCTACCCACTTTTTATAAGAGTTTCAAGTCTATGGTGAACATTTCTTCTTCCCTTTGGTACAAGTATTGATTTACCAGGAGGGATAATGTTTTGTATATATTCTCATATTTTGATCGCCGTGTTTTTTGTTTGGGGTTTTCTTCCATCATTTACCGGCATAGTTCCTTGTTTAATCGGGGTCATTTATCCTAATTAGTTCTCAGTTATACGTTATACTTGGTTCATTTTCTATCCTTTTAGTTAATTATGCAAAAAGGTACCGTTTCAATAATTCTTTTATTATTTTGGCATTTCTGAAATTCATTATCTCATCGCTTTCTGCGAATTTTGAAACCGATTTATTGCTGATATTATATTAGAATGATTAGTTTTTATATGTTTATCATTTGTCTCACATTTTAGAAAATATTCACGTAATAATTAATGGAATTATTCTTTATTGGCTTATGTGTTTTGGTAAATTACACTTGGTACCTACCTACATACTACTGTCCACCTACAGTGACATTACTATCTGAAGTTTGATGCAAAAAACAAACCTCCGTGGTTGACAAAACTCACTCAGCTTCGAAGTTATCGGTTTCTAGCATAATGTCAAGTTTTTTCTCATATTTGAAATTTATGAAACTCATTTTGAGAAAAAGAGGGTTTATTACTGCTATTATCTTTCTTTAAATATTATACAATAATTTGAATTATATATATTTTATATATATGGGTGTATAGAAAATTTATGTTGTTAACATTGAAATCAACTTAAGTTTAATGGAAATTCAGTTGAATTGCCTATAACAGTTATATGGATTATTCTTTTAGATTAGGACGGATAAATAACGAAAAAGACCTGTCACTAAAACATACATTACTTGAGTGATATTTTCTATTATAATACACTATTGTTGCCTAAAACTTACTAAATTGAGTGAAATACCCAAGTCTGGTAAATTATGTTCAATTAAACAACATTTTATACTATCGATAATAAGGTATCAGGCAAAAGATAGTAAGAATCATTTTTATATAAGAATTACGTAACTTTTGTATTAACATTTATTAATTTGAAAAAAATAAGGGTGGAATAATCAATAAAACACGATATTTTCATCAAAATTAACAGAGTGATAATTATTGTCATTCTTACTCTGTCGCGGATACCAAAGGAATATCTATAGCGTTGTTACGTTTACGTTTAATATTAAAAAGTCACTCTCGTCAGTCCAGTAAAATTAAGAACGTTCGATTAATTTTCGTTTAATTTCTACATTTGCCTAACCCTTGCATTTCAGCTTGCCTTCTCTCCATATCGTTTCATCTGCCCCCCTGCGTCGTTAGCCAACTAAGTGAACCAATCAAATTAGCCCATCCAATCAAGCATTCAGAATGACCGCCGCCACCAAAGACTCCACTGACCAGAACTTCGACTATATGTTCAAGCTGTTGATCATCGGGAACTCGTCTGTAGGCAAGACCTCATTCCTCTTCCGATATGCCGACGACAGTTTCACCTCGGCATTCGTCTCCACCGTTGGCATCGACTTCAAGGTGAAAACCGTCTTCCGTCAGGACAAACGTGTCAAACTCCAGATCTGGGTGAGTTGTTTATTATTTAATGGCCTTGTGGCATCATTATTATGAGAAAAATTACTAATGCGACAGTTGCATGTCATAAGAAGAAAACTTTGTGATTTCATTTAAGAAATAGCACAACTATTTTTTAATTAAAGCTCGGCATTTTAATCGTTTTTATTAGCGCCTATACCAGTGAGAAAGCTTAACCAACCCCTGTACTAGTTATAATTACAATACCTAGCTAAGTGTTTGCTACATCATGCCAGAAATAGCTCAAGACCGTGTGAAATGAACTTGAAAAGACTCTCAACTTACTGCGGTATACCAAATAGCACCGACCAATGCGCGCAAAGTACACGATCTATTCCACCGTTATAATCTGTGTGCTGCGTGAAAGTGTCATGTCTTTCACAGAAATGGGCGCCTCCCTAAATGCGCTTTATTTGAGTGACGCAGGTTGGGGGGGTTAGAACTCTTACCAGTACTAATTCTTCCTCTTCCACGGGGGGTAGTTCCTGTAATATGGCATGGCATGCTAGAGGAATTGACTCAGCTGCAGGCTGAAGTGCACGCAGATATTTCGAGTAATTCCATTTGTAGCTGTGTACAACATAATTGACAATTTTCTTGTTTCTCGTAAATTGACATTTTAGATAATTCCGAGCCGAACTCCCCTTTAATTTGATTTCACCATTGTTAACAATGCCTTTCGTACTACATACGAGTACCTATGTACATATTTATAAGTCATGTTTATGATTAAAAAGTAGGATTTTACTATTTGCTTTATAGTGTGCGATTGCTCTGCACAATACCCAATTGTTTATCTGTTTTCGGTGGAAGTGTCAATTTGTTTTCAGTTAGTATTGTTTGAATCGGTAGCACGCGCATAGTAGTATTGTATTAGTCTGAAAGTTACCTGTCTCGCTAACGTAGCATTGTATACCCACAGCTCGCTGTCTATTGATTGCGATCTCCATACCGATTGTGTTTTCTTTCTCTTGGTAAAGGAGTTCTTCACGTGCACACTCTCCTATACTTTGTTTTTTTATTCTCTAAATGAATTTATATACACACATACATACTCCCCTTGAATGCATACGGTCTCGTTCACTACTACTAACAGGATAGAAGGTAGACTGTGGGGGTTATAGGGGGTAAGTACTAATTATGGTGCTTTGTTTGTTTGTGCTTTTGAGGGGAGAAAGATTTTCTCTGAAATGTAATATTTAATTCTTTCGGTCAGTGGTCCCCTTTTTTTAGCAATTAATATTTGTTTTACAGATGTCTTACACGTGCATTGTATATTCTTGTCACGATTAAAGCGCATTTGTGTACTTATTATTCTACAAAAATGTCGTCGTGTCAAACGATCAAAGAGCAAATCAATATCCAATAATAGAACTGGCGACTTCACTGATGGAGTGGTCTATTATATATTACTTAACTATGACTCATCCGGACGGTGTAATTTGAGATGATTATTTTGAGTGAATCCTCGTTCATTCTCCTTTGAATGCCTCATTCATTCATTCGTATAGCCGTCAGTTGTGTGTAATTTTTCATGATCATCATTCAGCGACACTCTTCTGTACTATGCTGTCCTTTTCTAAAATATCGCCCTCTCCCCCTCCTTGAATTCTTGTTTCTTTTTGTGAGAAGTTTCAAAAACGGGAAAATAAGACGAGTCTCTATATATGATGTATATATATATATGTATATTATTGAAACTGTGGGAATAGTGAAGACGAAGTACGACCTTAAATTAAGGCAGACAAGCAGGCGGGCATAACTCGCAATACGCGCGCGCACTAATTTGACTTGAACCTCGGTATGTATTCGATGTTCGGTGACCCTACAAATCGATATCGCCTGGATGTCTTCGCCCCCCCTTCTCTCTCTCTCATTCCTTGAGTATATTCCTCTCTTCTCTTGTGCAGTTTTCTCACAACCTTCAGCAGAGCTTTCAACGCTTGGTTACTTACCTTCTTTCCACATTATAGCCTCACTCCATCTCTCGCTCTTCTTCCCACTATAAAAACTGTTATTACAGGCCATAATAAGGACAAAATGATAAGAAGACCTTCCCAATCCAGTCTACTTCTAGGTGGGTGGCACAAACGACGTCCAGCTATACTTACTGTGACACTCTTGTGTAGTTTTTTTCTTTTTCTTCTTCCTGGAAACTAGCTGCGATGCCATTCTACACTCGCTCTCCTAAATAAGTCGACTCTTACGTATTAAAAGACTGGACTCCTCGCTTTGCTCTTGTCCCTCCTTTAAAACGCAGGCTTTTTAATTTTAATCTTAGGCTCCCCCTCTCCTCCCCAGCTCGCTCTCCTAGCTTCTCCTAATAAGGGAGTGCCGTGCGAGAGATGACATTCGTTCTTAAAATATGAAAATCGTCGTCTAATTTCCTTCTAGAGCGGAAGGCTCGGCTCTGCTACTAATCTGTATCGCCTTTCTCTACCCTAGCTGTGTTTTCCAGGCGCCCCTGGTCCCTTGATGCCACTTGTTCTTGACACACGGTATACTGGCTGTTTTTACTTTTTTAATAAAGTCACGCAACATGACTTTGCTGTTGTTGTTGTTGTTGTTAGGACGGGTAGGCTGCCCATGCGTGGCTAACACGTTCGAACTACGCTGTGGCAATATTGTAGTCTTACCCGATGAAATGAATATGTGTACACTTTGTTAGTTGGTTATTTTGTAATTTTACAAATATTCGCGCATATTTTCACCGGTTTTGTTTTGGCAATTATTAATATATTAATAAGTTAATTTATTATTTATTAATAAGTTTTGACTTTTCACTGCCATTATATACACTGTCTTATTTGCGTTTTGTAAGAGTATAAAAGATTCTGTCCTATGATAAGGATTTTTTATATAATTTAAACAAATATTTGTAAATTATTACCTTTCATATATACATGCATATTTTGTTTCCAACTATAGGCGAATAATTTTCTGTTTATTTTAAAATAAATATCTTGTTTTTCTAGGTAGTCTGGTTATTTATTTTTTTTTTTCACGAAAAAAATCGTCTTTATAAAATCTGTTTATCTGATTGATTTATTGATTACGCAGCTATCAGCCCCTCGGTGTCTAGCTTTCTGTCATGTTAATCTCGGTTATTCTTTGTAACACTTTTATATCGCTTTGCTTTGGCTGGCTTGTCTGTCCCTTTTGTTAGGACAGATAAGCTGGCTATTCTGTTATTTCCTAACTTTACTTTATAACGAGTCAATAATTTTACTCACTGCATTTATTTATTTGTGTTCTCAACACTGGCCTTATACTGTGTACAATTATGGGCGGAAATACTAGCCCAGGATATATCTATCTTCCAGAAGTCGTTTTGAGCTGTGAGGCTGCTTGCCTTTCAGAAAATTCAAGGAACTCTATAATATAGTATTGAGGTCATTATTGTGCTCTATTTTTTAATAATATAATTATTAAATAAGTGTGATGAGGGTTCCCGATGTTTACTGTATATTGTAAACCCCGGAGACTTTAGATATCGAAATAAAATATTCATTGCATAGATTTAAAAATGATTACTGTCGAATAATTAATGAAATAGCATTGAGTTGATGAGAAATCTCATATTACCGGAGATGTGGGATACTCAGGGTTGCACTATAGCAAGACAGTTGTTATTTTATGTAGTCGCTAGTTTCTAATTAACCAGCGTGCTAACTAGCATGCCAGATCAGCGCATGGCAGGAACCAAGAGCTCTGTGTATATATGTGTATAGTGACCTTAATGTATCCTAATGAACAAGGGCATTTGAATATCTATCATTGACTACCCAACACAATGCTAATCCCGTCTCTATGCCCTGAATTAATTACGAACTACTGTAACATTTCCAGGTGATTAATCTAAATTCTTCTCCATCCTGTGGCAATCCACTCTTTCACCATATTTACATACCACGCTGATCTATTTGTATAGTATATTAAGACATATCGGTAATTTATTTAATTGATTTTTTATTGATTTTTTAAATGACGGAGTTTACAGTTTATTGAAAATCAAAACATATAATTTATAACCAGTATATTATTAATTTGTAAGACTTGTGAGAAATTTATAGCTGGCTAGTTCAGAGAATTTGTTGATTGCAAATTTCCTTCAGTTTCGTTTTTATTAAATCGATAAATTGAAAATCAAAATGTTTGCACTAAATTTGAATATTGCAATTCTGCCTTATAATATTATCCAGAGCAGTTGCTATTTGAATACATACGAGTAAGTACAATTAAATCAGTTGCTATTAAAAAAACAATACTTAATAGAATATTTATTTATACCCCAAACTTTTACACATAAGATTGAACATATTTATTTATCTTTGTGTAAATTTGTTATGTGATCTTTCACGATATTTTTTATTTTAATTATCCGACGAAATATAATCAATAATATCTCGATGGCTTATCCTAGCTGTCAAGGTAACGTGAGCTTTGATACATTATGATGTATTGCCGTATTTGTCAGCCTGATCATCTTGATTGAAATCATTGCGTGAGATATCTGCAGTAGTATCCATCCGGACTTTGACAATGCACTTCCGACTGCGTTTTTTATTTTATTTTTTACTCGTTTTAGAACATAAAAAACAATTATGTGGTCTCTAGTGCAATAGCTCTATAGATGCTTTTTAAGAGACTTAAATGGAACAAATTTGGATTATGTGAGAAACGCGTTTAACCCAGTCTTTGCTGAATATTTTTTTATTAGATTTTTATGATCAAAGTTTCATAATAATATGATATCACATTTATTTTCTTGTGTTATAGAATGTCAATTTGTGGATTATACGACAGGTTAGGCTATTTTTTGTTATTTGTAAAATATTAAATAAATTATTACTCTCTTTTTGAGTTTAGTTTACGTATTTATTACGATACGTTTTTATGCTACTAATGAGGTGGTGAGTAGTATGTATGTTGTAGTGCTAATATAAAATGAAATGCTGAAAATATGTGTTTATTTGAGGGAAACTAAATGAAGATTCTTATAAATTTTTAATTTGGAGGAATGAGTGCTTGATTTGTTCCCTCTCTTTCTTATCCTCCCTTGAATCACCAAGGATACAGCGGGTCAGGAGAGATATCGTACAATCACAACCGCCTACTACCGGGGCGCTATGGGCTTCATTCTCATGTACGACATCACTAATGAGGAGTCTTTCAATGCCGTTCAAGATTGGTATGTCTCTCCTTGTCATCTTCTTGCGTAATTAATTCAGTGACATTAATATTATTGAGCTAGTTCATTAAGGAGGAATACCTGCAATCTTGCTTCATAGTATGCCTTTGTTATATTTCATTTTATATTATGTAACATGTTTACACTCGTTTTACAAATGAATTGACCGTTTCAATAATTTTCTCTCCAAATAGCAGGTTTCTTAGTTAGATTCTTAATTAAATGTGCATTATTTATCATAAAATGAGGCTCTGTTGAGGCGGCCAGTCATGTTTAAAGAGAGATGCTTCTTATTATTTGAGACAGGACTTAAATCGGCTCCACTGGTGGGTCAGTGTGAGTGTTGTGTTCAGTCCTTAATCTGTCCTCGTTAGCTGCCTGGCTCTTCCCGGTAGAGAGAAGCAGTAAGAAAGAATAGAAAGACTGTTGAGCTACTAAACTAACTGCTCGAGAAACGAAAGGAATCGCCTCCTCTCCTCTCTCTCTCTCTACTCTCCACGTCGACTCTCTTTCGCAGTTATCGATTTTAGTGCATTCCCGCCCCATCGATACAAGTGCATCAACATTTCTGCTGACTTTATAACCTCCCCCTTCCCCTATCTTCTTTCTCCTAACAGAATTGCTAGCCAATGAAACAAACCATCTCCACAGGCAAAGCTTCCCTACCAACGTTACTACTGCATATTTACTCTCATTGAGGTCTCACAAGAATACAACACATTCGTTTCCTATACTCTCTTTTCTTCGGGACTCCTTCGTTTATTGTGTATCATCTGCTACCCCCCCCTCTCCATTCTCT
>JAYRBW010060945.1:0-10554 GCA_036023295.1 Invenusta paracnida | reverse complement strand
ATCTTAATCTAGGAATTCTTCAGGGAGATATACACATTAATTTATAAAACTCAAATTTGTTACATATTTATACTTTTTAGACTATTATTGTACAAACATTATTCTGTTATACACCCTCTTACTACGCTACAAAGAATATTCACTACAGAGAAACCGGTATAGAGAAAGGCTATTGAAAGAAATGCCTCCTCGCAGAATTGTCATTGGCTCGAATCACTCACCTAAGGAAAGTACAGTTAGAAGAATAACACACTGGGGGAAATGTCGGTTTACAGAATACTAATATCAAAGAAATAACCAATCAGAGAATAACTCACTCAAAGAAGAGGCAGCGGTTGGAAAACCTTTTCAGAGAATCACTGTTTCAAAGCTATATATCTGCACCGATTTGATTCATATAATAAAGGGCTAAATCAAGAGATCTTAAATAAAATTCAAGTTATAGCAGTCATTATTTTTCTCACAAGAAGAAAAAATAAATTTTGTATTTAATGTAACAATTTATAATGTAAAAATTAATGTTAAAAATTGGTTACATAACATACCTCTGAAAATAAGTACCTACACACTTTTAACAATTTTCGCACTTAAAAAAATTGACAAAAAACCATATACCGCATACCTTATAGGGAAAAATATAATATCTCTAATGAATGATGTACAATGATGTATAATGATCTACACTCTATAATGAATTAAAATCTATTTATTTGTATTAGTTTGGTTCATTTATGCTTTATATATGCTGTATACACTTACTTTAAATCTAATTTTTACGAATCATTTACGTTTATAAAATATTTATACATTTCGTTCCTAATGTTGTTTGTTGTACATATTACAACTATTTTCCATTTGCATTTTTGCGGTGTAGAAATTGCCTGCAATATGTGGCGTTTTATAAAAATATACCTATACATATTATTTACAACTGATCGGACATTCAATTATGAACTAGGCATTCAATGAGTACTAAGCCAATCTCTAAATAAGTGAAAGAATGAGGAGGAGGTAGTCTTTAGTGTCTTGAAAACTAAATTAGCATATTCGTAGTTAACATCGAAAGTCAATTTCTGGGACTTAGTCGTGAGAAATCTTTATTGGACGTTGAAGTCTGATCCAGATCAACACGTTCATGCGTTTTAGAGCAGCAGGTTTTTTTGGCGTAGGAGTATATATCATATATTATTAGGATAGTATAAAAAAATGAGGCACGGCCATAGATTATATATATACTTCATACCTAAATACATCAATAGCACACATTTTATATGCCCAACACCAAGGCTATGTCTGACCACGTAGTCACCATTTGTGTAGTTCCACAAATGGTAACATTGTGCATTGAAAAACGAAATTAAAGCGCCCAGTCTAGTCGTGTCCGTCACATTGTATTGCGTTATTGACAGCCCAATAAAAGACACGAACATTGTGTGACATATTGGCCAATTAGATGTCTAATTTAGGGGGCTGTAGATCGCAGTTAAAAGGTGTGCCCTTGTAGAACTCTCATGGTGTCTTTCGATTCGATCAATATTTGCACGTCAGTGGTTAGTCCCGCGGTTTAATATGGATCTGACTCATCACTCGTGATTAATAACAAACCAGTGATATCTCCATCTTTTATAGTGCATTTGATGATGGATTAGATGTGACTTTTGAATAGGAACTGGGATACAGACTGCTAGAGTAGTCATGTAATCACTATAGCAGATAGCAGATGTTGTTGCTCGATAAGCAATTGTGTCATCATATGTGTTAAAATTAACCGAGAAGACAACCGTTCAGTAGCAGAAGCAAGAGTGCAATGAGCCGATGCAGTCGAACGCGTTTCTTTTTTACTTTTTCCACCTATCTTATTGACTGATGCTTTACTCTCGACTATGATTGGATGAGCAGGCGGGTGGCGAAGGGAGGAGGTGGAGCAATCTAGAAACGCTACTTTCCTGTACATATATATATATATCTGGTATATCTGTAGTATATTGTATTTAAAACAGTTACATATCGGTAATAAAGCAAGCAGTAATCTTGAACCTTGGAATTGCCTAAATGTCGTTACGCAGAGTAATATCATACTAACGGTTTACATTGACATTTAGCGAAATTAAAACATTTGTATATTAATTATTGTATATATTTAATATTACATAACTAATTTATATGAGATATAAGCATTTTTACAACCTTCCAATAGCACATAATGACCTCGACAGGTTATTCCAAATTTGTCAAGTTACTAACTGCTCTGATATCGAATTATTGTTGTTAGCAGGGAGTGCTCTAATTTAAATGTGAAGCGTTCGTTTATTTATATATATATATATACCTATTAGGAACGTATGGGACTTGCTGTTTACATATGTGTACATATTATTTTCAAAAACGTGTGTAAGTCACTCATTTTTTTTGTAACCTATATATCACAGAAACATACCTTGTCAGAGTGTTTATGTCCTTATTCTTTGGTTCTTACTTTCAACAGCTTGGATTTACGGAATCTAACATAACCCACCAGTTCTACAAGATTGAGAAAACTACGTTTGATAGAATCGAGGCACTCTCATTTGATCTAGGTCGCTTTGTTAAAATACAACTCACTAATACGAACTTCCTCTCAATTTACGAAGTCAGTGTGGACGTTTATAGTGAGTTTGTATACATGTTTTAATCTCACCTTAGCTGATTTATCAGCTGACATAAGTTTATAAATCTATGTACCTATAATTGCTTGACGCAGCACTGTTATTATCTTCGGGAGAGAATATTTATAATTTTCATTCACATTACCATTGGAATGTGTGTTTGTACAAATTGCTTTAGTTTATTTATAACTTGTTTAAATCATCAGCAATGGTGAATGTAGGCAAGTAAAAGCATTTACTACTTTTTTTTATTCATACACCCTATAGTGTCCTTTGAGCTGTCCTAATTGGTGACCTATATAGTTTTCGATAATGCTACGACACTGTCCGATAAGAAATGTTGCTCAAACAAAACTAATGCGAATACAAATACAAATAACGTTTTCATAGAATATGACTCATTCCAAAAAAGTACCTAGATACCATTTTAAAAGTTAAACTTAAGTGCATCTAGTTCCTAAGTATATCACGAATATATTGATACCACGTTGAGCTCCTTTACGCATTTTACATTCTTATTCCTAGTCAAAGATAGAACCATTTTTCTTAGTATTGATTATTATTAGAACTATAGAGTAATACTACCAAGAGTGTTCACTTTGCGCATTTGAATGTATACATCTATCAAACTTTACAGACAGGGTAATTCAATCAAAAGGAAATTATTTAAAATAGTTAAATTTAATAACGAGTGCTATAAGAAAGAAATAATAACGTCATAGAAAACCATAAATGTTTAGTCCACACTATAATGACCAAAGAATATAGGATTGTAAAGAAGGCTATCTCTTTTGATTCAAGCGGAAAATCGACCATTTTGAAACTGTACCAAAAATATAGAAATGTGCGTCAGAATGTCAGCTACAATAATATGTAATTTAGGAGTTTAGCTTAAATAATAAAAAAGTTTTTCGATAGCAGAAAATAACAAGTTTTGCCTACATTATTTGGTATACATATAACCTATATTGTATGGTCACATTATTTCGTATTCCTACGACTTAAAAGTAGGCAAAACTAGTTAATTGCCGCTATCAAAAAAAGTTTTATTATTATTCAAGCTATACTCCTATACATTACATATTATTGTAGCTCTAATTCGGGCGCACATTTCTATAATTTTACTTTTCATATCAGTACTTTATATCATGTACATTAGGACGTTTGAAATTTGATCTTTTATACTGTTTCAGACGTAAATTACCATCGCATTGCATTGGTGGGAATATGAAATGGCGAGCTTTGAATATTTAAACAAACATATGTAGGCTTTTTTGACCGAGTGAACTCTCTTGGTATTATTACTCTATGATTAGAACTGCTACAGCTAGCATCGATTAAACTACATCGACAACACTAAATACTGGTGTTAACACTTAACTGGATGATACTCCGCAATATTTAATAATTATTTGGTCAACCTTCTTAAATGTGTTTGTGTTTCAGTTGAATAGAACGTATTATCTATTCGTATATGTATTTTAAATGCTTTTATATTCTGATGATGTACCGATAAATTTTTATAAATTTCAGTTGTATGCATAATAACATACGTTACAATTTCACTATAAATCAAGAATAGAGATTTGTTTATAACATTTGGAAACATATATTGTATATATCTTTTATATTATATAGTTCGATAAGACTTGAAATAGGACGAATGTTAAATTATGGCAAACTAGTTGTATAATTCTTAATTAACTTACACAGATATTAATCATGAATACAACTGACCTATATGCATTTGCACCAATTAGAAATGTTATTCTCGGTAAACAAGCCCACGCGACAGAGAAGTCAATACGAATCACTCATTCCACAAAAGGCTGTTGACGGCAACGTTGACTCTAATCTAGCTCATGGAAGCTGCAGTCAAACACAAAATGAGAGACATGCTTGGTGGCGTGTAGACTTTAAAGAGATCACCAGTGTTAGACTTGTAAAGATATACAATCGTGGTGACTGTTGCGGAAATCGACTGGCCAACTTCCAGATAAAGGTGAGGTCAATACAATCTCTCTTGATGTATAAGCCTGTTTAAAAATAAGATTAAATGTTGCACATTATTCTCTGAAGTACGAACCGCAGATAATTTGTAGTATTGCCCGATTGATTCAATTTGTATTGCTAACTACTAAATCTGTTTCACATCACGAATTTTAAAGAGTGTTTAATTTTGTTTTAAACGTATGTATTATTAAACAACAATTACTAGTAAACAACGTTTGAGTTTCCTTTCATAATATCTTCAAAACGAAATAAATGCTGACAAAACATTTCTTAGTGTTTATTTGATCAAAACTTCGCATATTCTTTCAATACACGTCTAAGAAAAAGTACTACAAAGTCTTCTCTTAGTTGATGGAATGTTTGTTGATCCAAAAATGTTGACACAATAATATAATTGTCCTCATTGCGTTCACTGAAAAGTATCTGACAATTAATAGTACAAGTAATAAGCTATAGCGTATGTTAATATGATTACATTGTTTATAACTCATTTGGCAATATATTGTTATCTGATAAATAAGACATGTATTTAAATAAATACATATTTAATTAAAACATAATTTTCCAAATTAATGTTTGATCCTAATTCATGTTGATCATTCATTTATTTCTAAATTCCACGACGAGCTTATGTGAAATTCGCTTTAAATGTTTCTTAACATAATATACTCCTCCCAAACTACACTAATTTATTTATCATTGGTTTTTATGGGGCGTTATACTTATTTTTTATATACTTTTTAAGGTAAGAAGATTTTTCCTTCGAGTCGATTCCATTCAATATGCTATATTTTCACAAAAATTAAAATGTTTTTTTTTTAATTTATTGTTGTGTCTTTATACAAGTCAAATTTATTTTTGAAATATATCTGTACTCGTAGAGCGGAACACGATTGACCTTACATATAATGCCTTGAATAAAATAGGCGCAACAATAAAAAAGAATTATGGTGTCAAACATTTAGTCTTTCTGCCAATGAGTACTTTGGTACCAGTTTGAGCAACCAAGGTTATTATACATCATTTTAAAGGTCTTATACTAAGGATTTCATAAATGCCTGATAACCTTCTGTGCAGAGTAGCTGTCATAAGATGCATTCATTTTACTAATTTCCTATGTTAAAGAATGGGAGACATTTCTATGTTTTTGACCCAATTTTCGTGAAAACAGACATTTTAGAGAAAATAAAATTATTATTAATACGTTTGAAAAGATTTATGCATATCATTGTGTTACTCTAAGTGTTTTCTACATAATACACGTGAAATTAGATGGATAAGTCATACTATTTATTTTCTATAAAGATTTGAATATTAGTTCTCAAGCTAATATATGCCAAATTAGGCTTTAATACTAATATTCAAATGGTTATAGAAAATAAATGGTATGACTTATCTATCTAATTGTACTTGTATTGTGTAGAAAACACTTAGAGAAAAATGATATGCATAAATGTATTCAAACTTATTTATAATAGTTTTTTTCTCTAAAATGTCCGTTTTCATGAAGATTGGGTCAAAACATAAAATATATCCTATTCTTTAACATAGGAAATTAGTAAAATGGCCATATCTCATGACAGCTACTCTCTACAGAAGGTTAACCCTGGTTGCTCAAACTGGTACCCAAAAGTCCAAATATGCTGTTTGGCAGAAGGACCAAAGTATGTTATAACAATCAACATATAACTATTAAATAGTTTTACAAAAGCGTTTGAAATTGGTTAAATATAAAAAATCGATACTTGTTAACTACTACACGCTTATACCTACTACTATATATAATGAAATAGAAGTAGTAATTTATGTTAATTAAAATATATTATGACACAAAATTATCCATGACCAATACAAGCATGTATTAATAGAAGAAAAATTCACTTTTTAAATGAATTTATATATTTTTCATTAAAAGTCAAAAGGTAATCAAGAAAAAATTATCTAATTAAAGAAGTACGGTGTGAGTTATACGTAGCAGGCTTGTATACAGGCAGGTGCTGGTGTGTTAGTATTGGAAGAATTGTGAATAACGTATTACACAAACATTCGTTTCTACTAGAGTAAATGATTTGAGTTATTTTTGCATATTTGTTGAGTTTTGCATTCCATGGTTGGATTGCTGACTTACGAAGTATTTGTAAATCGACTGGCTGAACATAGGATGAGTATAAGGTGGCTTTAGTTCACTTCTTTCATTTACAAATACGTCAAATTAATGTCAACAATTAGTGTTCAGTCTACTATTATGTAGAATTAAAAAAAATGTTTTAACGTTTTCAATAAAAGTGTATTGTTGACTCGGCTGAATACAAATGTAAAAGATGAACATTCAAATCAAAATTATTATTTATATGTAATATTGAACATAATTTAAAGACACATTCTTTACAAATACATTAGCGGTATATATTCAATTCGTATTATAACTTACATAGATCATTCGTAGGAAATGTTTATATTAACATAAATTTCTTTAAAATGCTGCAATTCATAAAACATGTAGAAATAAATACGATATCATTTCTTGAAATATATTTAATTGTTTTTTAGTGATTAATTTTAGTACTATAGGATTTCAAACTGTTTCTATAAGAATTTTAATGTAAAAATATTAGTATAATTCAAAATAGAAAGTCTTGAACATTCTTTGTTATTTTAAATCATCTTTTTCTATCATATAGTTTATCTTCTCTTTAAAGAATTCGTGTAATATTTATTAAAATTCTGTTTATTCCTCTGTTTTATGTTCAAAAGCTCATATTCTGCATAAATAAATGTCATCAAATGATTTGGCGATCATTCACTTATACAATACTATATAGTGGTAGACTTATGAAAAGGAAGTAAACTAATTGCAGGAAAAATACATGTAGGAACTATGGAATATATATAGATCGTTTAGAAATAACTACGTTGTACATTGTATGAGTCAGATTGGATAAAATAATAAAACTATCCATGGAACGGTGAGTGATAATGAATTCACAGCAATCGGATTCGTGAAAGAGATAACAGGGGAACATTATCAGGCATTAAATTGATTGGTCGAAATTGGACAAAAGAGGGACACAATACTGGTTTAAGTAGGAAGATACAATAAAAATTTGATTTTTAAATTAATTTTAGTTAATCGCAACGAAATTATTGATTTTAATGACAGAAAAATTTGGTATGGTGTTTAAGAATGCAATATAGATTTTCTAAATGGAATGCATCTTTATCACAGTTAAAAGCATCCTAAATGAGGTATTAAACAAAATGTTGAAAAACAATTTCTATATAAAAAATGCAAATGTCTCACAGAGAACCTTAGATAGAGCTTGTGATTACATATTTCAGAGTGCTGAAGAAAAAGTTCAAATCATTCAATATGTCGTTTCTCGCTTTGAATATAGTAGTAATATCATTTGGCATGAGAAAGTTTATTGTTATTAACCATAGCTATATTATATAATGGTGGAAATTTGATTGTTGCATTTGTGTAGTTTTGACATATATATTTGAATTTTGAGGCTGATAAATGGTACATTCCCATATTTATGCACAATAAATAGTTTAATGTGTTGATTATAGTTTTTAAAAAATTGCTTAACAATAGCTAAAAAAGAGTAAAATCCGAAAATCTTGATTGTGATCGTAAAATCTTAATTTTTTAGATATCTGCTTCTATGGTTTGATTTCTATATATTATATTATATTTCCGAATCCAATATATAGGTAATTACTTAAATTTATGTATAATTTATACAGTTCCTTAACGCTTATTTTTATATTTATAAGAATGAATGATTTAACTGAGAATTTATTCCTGAATTTCACTTTTGAACTCGTCTTTTAGATTTCTTTTTACGACACTGCCGTCTGTCGTGTTGAATATTATAATCTTTTAACAAGAATTTTCAAGACTCAAACTTCATACTATTAAATAAACACTATGAAGTACAGTCGTATATCATATCCTATCCTATCATATAATATATATTTTGATGGAGTCTCCTTGTATATCTTTTTGCATACATTATATTTTAAAATAAAGTTCAGTAATATTATTAACCATTAATTAATAAACTATTAGATGCAATAAATTAATATCAAAACAGCGGAAGGGTTTGGAGGGGAAGCGAGTGAGAAAAGTGTTGATAATACTGGATAAAATTGTGAATCACAACTCTAATGCAATGGAATGCTTGCTTAGTGCGTAATTATTGATCGCAATGCTTGAGGCGGTCAGGATAATCATGGCAACCAATGCAATGGTGGATCGATTGCTTACGCAGCGCAGGTGAAGTCTATGGTTACTTGTCACATTGGAGCTCTTCCCAGCGACGTTTGTCGACAATCTCGGCCGCGTAGCTGCTGTTTTGGCGTCCCTGGAGTACGGACAAAGCTTGACATTCTGCGGAAATCGGAGAGAAGAAAAGCGAAATGGCATAAATTGCATCCTTCCGATGTAAAAAAGAAAAGTATAGGTGATTATATATACGACAGACATTTGATGACTCATGCGATTTTTACACACCATAAAAGAAATCTCGCTCACGGAATGATAATGAGTGAATATAATAAGTTAACTTGTGTGCCACTTAAATCAGAGATATTTTATGGATGTTTTGTTGTAAATGTTGAGCATAACCGATTGAATTATATATTTTATATTACTTGAAAGCAAAATTATTTATTAAATAAGTCGTGAATATTTTAAAGTTCTTTAAACTAAATTTTGTACTTTATTTCCTTACTTGTCATGTTATTTATTTTATGAAAGTACTGACTTCTGAATGGATAACTAGTTGTATTCCATCAACGGAGATACACGTATTTATAGCGTGCTGTGTTGCCTCTACTATATACGTATAACTTTTTGAATGAAAAGTTATCTGTACCAAAATCGAAAGTCGAATAGAAGCAAAATCTAACCATGTGGACGCAGCATAAGACAGTATCAAAATGTTATGAAGCCGATAACAAAAACGAATTTATTAAATATAATATTCAAGTAAATGAAAATCGTACTTTTAGAGTATAAATATTTATTGTTCATTAAACATTTCACAAAAATAAATTACATGAATATATTACTTTAATAAAATACATTACTATTTAGAGATTAGAGTAGTGCAGTTTGGAAAATAATATAATTGTTTTAGTTACATAAATATGCATTGTAAACATTTAAATTTGAACAAATTAAACTTTAACGAATTTTAAAACTTGTAATAATTATAATTAAAGATAGATCCATATAAATCGGTTATTATAACATTTTAAAGTATTTCATCAATTATCTGATCGTCATACATGGCAATCCTGACTTGTGGGATTTAAATCAACTTCAGATAATCGCAATCTTCTTCGAAGGGGTTCAAAATTATTTGCTTATAAACTTATGTTAATTTATGTAAATGCTTGCCCTATAAGAAGAATTTGGAATAACATAATATTTAAAGTAAACTATTTTTTTCTAATTGACAGGTGGTTAATTTTAATTTAATTTGGGGTATATTGTAAAACCAAACTTTAAAGCTTTCTTTAAAGGTTAAGACCGTCTTAAAACATTCTTAATATAAATAAGGTTTAAGAAAGCAATATGCGGAATAATTTTTTAGAAAGTTTTATGTTTTTTCTTTATTTTATAAAAGTTTTAAGATAATATCAGGATAAAACTTTTAATTTAATCCTATATCTATACAAAGGGGGGGGCACAGGTTTTTCTGGGAATTTTCAATGAAGAAATGAAGGCAATAGGCCATTTCAAAGTAGCGGTTGGGTTAACTCCAATGGTTATCGGCTGGTTACGGATAGGTTAACTTTCGGATTTTGAAGCAAAATTTGAAAATTTCTATTGTCTTGACCTACTTTCTAACCGTAACCGCTACTTTGAAATCAACTTTCAACC
>JAYRBW010060944.1:0-10554 GCA_036023295.1 Invenusta paracnida | reverse complement strand
GAGGGGAAGGGGAGGAGAGGGGGAGGGGGAGGGGGAGGGCGAGGGCGAGGGCGAGGGCGAGGACGAGGGCGAGGGCGAGGGCGAGAGCGAGGGCGAGGGCGAGGACGAGGGCGAGGGCGAGGGCGAGGGCGAGAGGAAGGAGCGAGGAAGGGAGGGGGAGGGGGAGTAAGAAAAAAGAACAACAGGAGTAAAGTAATCTTTGCTCATCACTTGCCCAAAATACAGTTTTACAGCAGTTACCGCTGTATTCACTATTGTTTTACTAATGGAGTTTACTAATGCCAGAAAGACCCGTAATGCAAAGTGGTTTAAATAATATGTTATGAATATTTTTTAAATGCAAAATGAAACTGGACAAGTCAATTTATTAATGTTCGTAACAAAATAGTAGCTGTTAAATTGAATACATGTTTTAATGGTTGTAATACTATCAAACGGAAATGAATACTAAATAAATCAAACCAAGGAATACAATAATTTCTACCGAGCTACTTTTCACAGAATAAGTCTACGTCTTGTATATAAAAATCCTCCAATTTTAATCAGCTATCATTGAGGTTGAAATTAAATCAAACAATCTGAAATCATCCAGTGTCTAAGTATGTTTCAAGTCACCTTTTATGTCATTATACTTCAACGTAGATAGAAGTCAAACGTCAAGCATACATCCTCAATTAATGAGGTATTAGCCTGTATTAAGTCCCAATTAAATATAAGAACACCACGCCCATAACATCACCAATTTATTCTTCTTTCCTAAAAACCATCTTGACGTGAAAAAAGAATAATATTTCTTAGTGAATTGGACTTGTTGAAATGCAATGTCGTCAAATTCATATATCCAAAAATAACCAGTTTACAAATGCGAATCTAAGTATAGACAACAAGTCAATTTATAAGTTAACTTTCTCTAATCAGGAGTTTTATTGACTAAGCATGACAATTAATAAAACTGTCACATCACTTATATTTGGAGATATGTGATACGCTGTGTGAAGCTGTAGTTTTTCATTTTTTTAATTCTACTATTTTATTGTTTCTTTATTTGGATAAATTCGGAAAGCCTGTTTAAATCGGCCAAGATCTGAATATGAATTACACCCTGCTGCAGTTACTATTGATCTTCAAAATGAACTGCCAACAATCTATGATCAATTACCTACTCAATATGAGCATACAAGAGTTAATAAAAGCTTTTGCATAGCAACCACCATAGCAGCCACCATAGAAACCACCATAGCAACCACCATAGCAACCACCATAGCAGCCACCATAGAAACCACCATAGCAACCACCATAGCAACCACCATAGAAACCACCATAGCAACCACCATAGCAACCACCTTGGAGTTCGCGCTCGCTGTGTTTATTGCTTCAGATTTGCTAAATTGATGGACAGAAAAGGTCTTCTAAAACTCGCAATAGCTCGGTTATTTTGGCAGCTATCGAAAAATAACTTTCCCTGCTGGAATCTCCAGACAATTTTACGGTTAAAGTCTTGATAATGTCTTGATAAGATATGCTTGGATCAGGTTGTAATTTTGATTTGTCAACTCTCCTCCGATCTGGCTCGTGTGGAAAATCGCCCTTATTTATTTGTATATGTTTGTATATTTTGACCCCTATAGGCTACAATTATTGATCGATGAAGTTCAAAATTGGTATGAATGTAGAGTAAGGTATGTAGATCATATATTTGGCTAGGGCGTATTATCTGTATCTTTGGTTCGGGCAAAAAATGGCCTTTACCTGATCACTTACATATTCCATAAATAAAAATATAGACTGTTTAGTTCATATTCCTTAATATAGTGTATCATAAATTTACAGTAAAAATAGAAGTACGTAACACTACGTAATTAATGTACTACTTAGTGTTCCACATTCAGTAGTATATTTTTCGGCGAACAATAGTGCTCTATAAAATAATTGTTTTTATTCCTGTCGATGAATTAAAATTATTTCATGGCAGTAGCAGGATAATATAAAATGAATTTTTTATATGCAAATGAGCTAACCATATACTGTGAACATTAAATAAGCTGACCACAATCCTGTATTGTCCCAAGTTTCGGGATGCTCGAAGGCATCTTCAAGGTGGATCAGTGAACTATCCACACACATCTTCTGGGATTTCAGTCTCCTAAGCACGAATGCAGATTCCTAAAGCAGGATCTCTCAGATCTTTGTTTTTTTTGCGGTGGGAGCTAAATCTCTTCTAAATGGAAGTATTAGAGTACAGCTCTGGGGATTTGTAGAATCAATTTTTATAAATGTTCAATTTGCATAAATTGGAGGTCAAAACAGGCAGCAGAAAAACACACACACGCCCGGCTAAAAATAGTTTCGATTTCGACTTGTTCCGCTATAGTACGTAGACATTGAGCGGGGGCATATCTTCCCATCTTTGTACTTTTATTTTACATTATTTTATTGGTAGTGAAACTTTGCAGGGTTTTGTTACTTCGTCGAGTCGACACTGTTATTCCGCAGTATAGGTTGGAGGTTTTTAGCTGTACTTCCAAAGAAAAGTGTTCTAGCGGGGTTTTTTCTTTTTAAAATGGAAATAGAAAGAGTCAATTTACGGCGTCTTTAATTTACCCAAATTATTCGTTTATCATTCATCTTTTACTTTAGTGCTGTACACCTATATACACCGATATAGAACATAGTATCTTTATACTATCAGAATTATCCCTAAATACATTGTGTTCTTATATGAAAGAAGAGCTGATATTTCATTAGCTCCAAGTGGGCAAAATTTGTAATAATTTATCGCGTACAGTTGTAAGCTGTTGAAAAGTATTTCAAGTAACTTTAAGTACCAGATCGATAATAATCCTTTTGTTTCTATGTACCTAGTGTTGCAAAGTTTATATCGAACAATATATTTATAAATTAAATATCTGTAAATTCTGTTAAAAATCCCTTTTTGTAAATTTTATACCCTACATACCTGCAAAATACTAATCATCAGCCCCCCCTCCTCCTATTTTTTTTGTATTTTTCGTTAACTATAATTCTAACAAAATATGCAGAAGACTTTTAAGAACTTATCTCCAAGTAATATAAATATTTCTCTTCAAACGAAATCGCTACATTTATAAGCATGTTACATTTTTGGGACAAAAGCAGGTATAAAAACATTCCTTCTACACAAGAAAGACTTCTTTGAGTTGAGGATAACATTTAATTATACATCTTTATCGAAACTCGTATAGCTATATATGTAATCTTAATTTCCTTGGAATCTGTTTTCAAAATGACCTTATTTACTTTTACCCTTTAAAGCTAAACACCCGAGGGATATTATCAGGTTTTTTATCCCTATCAGAATTTTTCTCCCCTACAAAGATTGGCCCATAATTAAACCAGATCTGTGACAGCAACCTTATAACTGTAAAGATTGCTTATTTATTTATTTATTCTATATTTTAACAAATAAAATAAAAAACAGGTCTTAAATTTATCCTCGAAAATGCTGTCGCAATAATATGCCATATTTAATAATCACCCTTTAGATATTAAAGAAGGTTGTTCAGAATCACAAAACGGAAATTCCGTAAATCATAGAGACCATCAAATGGGAATTAAAATATTTCGCAAATTGTTACTATCTCAAAATTGGTATATTTTGTTCACATTTTCAATTGGTTTTGTTTAAGTCAGGCCTCCAAGAAATATGTCAACTAAGACTATAATGCGATAAGTGTGAGAAATTGTTCCCCTATTTTTTAAGCATGGAAAGCAAATTATTATTTCGTATGTTTCGAAATCGTGTGACAGTATTGTCGAAATTGTAAAGAAAAAACCGCAATGTTTCAAAATATATACTAATTTAATTGACAGAAAATAATTATCCCATTAAATTAAAATATCCTTTTCTGTATGTTTTACTCAATTGAATCTCCATTATATTACAGTGAAAGTCTTGCCAGTAATGAATTGGCTGTTTACTTATATACTCACGAAATCGGATTTATGACCCAAGTCTTAACTCCGGTCAGAGGCATAAAATAATCATTAAAAACGGTCAGCCGCTTTGAATTCCAATACCAACCTAAATCTAGTTCATATATATACCTTTTAGTACGAAATCGCTGCACAACACCATTTCTATTAATCAATAGTTGCTGTATCATATATAAAGAATACAGTAAGCATATATGTCCCCCTTTGAGGTGCTCCTGGATCGCAGAAATTGAGGAAACCTTAACATAGAATAGAACGTATATGCCACCTACTTTAAATGGCTGCTGTAACTAAGAAACCAACGACCTTTCGGGGCAATCCCGCACTAAGTAGGTCAGCTGGGACCTTGTTTAAAGCTCAATTATTGACCCCTTTTAGACAGTAAACGGTCGCCGCTTTTGTCCCCATCCATCTCGTCGAAGTCTCTCCTCCCCCTTATACTTGCACTGTAACGACGCCACAAGTGCGCACAAATGCCATAAACATGCCTTACAGCTGGCTTCATGCGAACTACTATAATACTAAGCTCGTAAGTTTGATATACATGTTCAACTTTTTAAAGTAAATAAATAATTTGAAGTACCATCTTATTATAGTTTTCCCACGATAGTTGATGTTTACTCTCTCCTCTTCTCTCCTCCCCAGTTCCCTTACCACGCCTCGTGTACCAAACAAACACGCATTCTGCTAATAGTAGAAAGTAATTAGGCCTCTTAAAATACACACATACACACACACACCTACACGCCTCTAATATACACATTAGTAGGACTTTGAAAACGTCCTGAAATGGGCAGAATGGTTGAAGGGGTGGTATTCTTCGTGACACCAACTTATACAGTTCCAACACACACGAGAATCATAACAACTGTGGGGCAACATCTTGTACTAAGGCCCCCAAAGTCTGACACTCTGCCTGATCCACGACTCCTTCTATGAAAACTCTTCACAGGATTGATATATGCGACGCTTTTTTTTGCAATAGCACCATATTTTGTCCCGGTTATCCACAATGGGGCCTGTTTTGAATTTACTTCAATCTATTGGAATAAAAATAATGCGCAGTTTTAATGAAACCTTTGAAAAGCAGTATCTACTTTGAATTGAATCAACCGAGAAATGATGGATTTGCCATTTTTAACTCCATAATTTATGCAATTTTTCGATAGCTATCGCGAATTATATGGGAGACCTTTCCGTCTTTCAAAATCAATCTAATCAACATTTTGAAGCCGACATATGACAGGAATTTGTCCCCGTTTGTGAATATGTGTGTATATATATAACACATAATTAAAATATACACCTAATTATATTTAACTAAACATAAATTATATATTTCGCTGTCTCCAGTACTTATAGCATCGATTTTTATGCCAAACTTCTTAGATATATATATATTATGTATATTATAAGTTGCATAAAGAAATAGTTAGATAGTTATTAGGAATGATTACGTTACTTAAATATCTGCATTGAATGAGGCTATAAGTCTGCATGGATATATTTGTCGAGTAATAAACCCCGACGAGGAGTAATTGTAAAAGCAGAGTATACAGCCAAATTAAATTCTTTTTTAAGTTCAAATTTCGCGTAAGATGTTGAAAGTGAAATAAATACACATGACTACCTACCTACATGTGTACACAAAAATATATAAATAAGTTGCTTCCAGAGTTTAAAGAATGGGTGACTTTCTATATTCTCAATGTAAGACGAAGGAATTCATTTTTCTTTCCAATACAAAAAAAAGGAGATAAAATAGTTCAAATTTCATTGCACATCTTCTGAAACCTTTGTTGTGTCAACTTTTATTGAAAGAAAAAGAAATGTGTTTCACAAAGTTTATACAAAGCTGGGCGCGCTTCCAGTGTATAGGCAACTAAAAGAAACAGGAATATGTTTTTACAAATTGAAGGAATAAGTTCATCGCGATGAATATAGCCTTGCGCACAATTGGGTACATAAATGCGTTTTCATTAAAGAGGTATAAAATCGTTATATATGCATCTTATCCCTTGTCCTTCTTTACCGGGCTTTTTATGTTCATCCACATCTCGGGGGGAGGGGGGGGGCTCATGATCGTCACGTGACTACACCCCTTTAGAGTCACGTGACAATGTAGGAAATATGGCGCTAAAAATTGTAACATTGTATTTTGGTCAAAGTTAGGGAAGCTTATTTGATTCTTCAGGGTTAGAATGCCAATTGTAATTCTCCATTGTCTTGCTGAATTTTTCTTGCGGTTCCCACAACGTGAAATTTTACCGAAAGCTTTGCATAGAATTGAAATTATATCTTTCTTAAAGAGTTATATCTCGGTTATTGAATTTTAAAATTAATGAATATTATGAAAAAGTAAATAAAATTTCTTGTCGACATATTACATTACATTTTGGTACTAATTTTGGTCTTTCTTTAAATGCATCTCTAACTCAACGAAAAGTTCATCGATTAGTCAGTAATGGACGCCTCATTTAGGGAGGCCGGTTCTTGCCGATGGATCCAAGCTCGAGAAATTGGCGTCATTTTAAAAAAGAAATCGGGAGAGGACGTTGTCTTTCGGGATAAACTTCCACGATTCCGTTGCCAAGCAACCAATTTCAAATTTAATACACCTTAAAATCAACGTAAATTTATATATCTACTTACAGTCAACTTATATGAGTTTACATAATATCTGGTGAGATGCAAGTCAATTTATAGAAATCACTCGAATCAATAAATCGATAATCCCTAAATACTGCAATCATTGTCTTGTTTTTTCTATTAGCTCAAACTTAGCAAACATTAAATAAAGTAAAACTTGACAGTAACCTTACAGTCGAAAAAGGGGCGTATTCGAATTTGCATTTGACTATTTTCTTTATTCTTGTTCGACAAGGATTGTGTTTAATTTACTTTTATAGTTGACACAAAAGTGAAAATAACAACACGCCGAACTGCTGTTTAAAACAGGGAAATCCAAGTTTCATAAATCATAAACGATTCATCATTCTCATTCTGACTACAATTGACACTTTAATCCCCTCAGATAAGGTGCACATTCCCGACTGTTCAGCATTCATTGAAGTTAAACTTTAATCCAATTTCTAAACTTAAATGAGCAGAGTCGAGAAGTAGCACACATGACATAATCTTGAGGAAACATTTAGAGCCCCTTTAAATAACCGCATATTAGCAGCTTTACATTCATTAGGAATGCACAAATGAGCTGGATTTATTATATCAGAGGAACATTGATAGAGATAATTGTAGCTCAGAACCAAACTTACGGGTTAGGTATACCTGACCAATAAGACTGTGGAAGGAGAAGGAGTTTCTAAACGATACATTTTCAAATTAAATCAATGAAATATTGCATGACAGCATTTGAAAATGTCGAATATGTAAAAGAGAAAATTGGTCTGTGCCCCAATTTGAATATTTAGAAATGAGTTTGTAGTTTCTGAGGTGCTTGTTACATCTCAACCGCCCTCTTCCAATGCTCTGGTTTACCAAAGCGAAATTTGAGAAAAGACGATGATTTAATTCCTCTTTTGAATATATATCAAAAGGTGAGTATCAAATCTTTGCCAAATCAGTGAGTTCCATGAACTGCTCACAGTTTGATTGTGAAAAAAATGAAACGATGTAAAAAGCAATAAGTAATTATCACGCTTTGTGAACATCCGATCCAACAGTCTCACTGCAAGTAAGGAATGAATGGAAAATGAAAATTAACTACTTCGATTACTGTAGACTGAATTGATTTTCATTTAATTTTAAGAAAAGTTATACAATTAATCTTTATAAATAACAACAGCAAATAACAGTAGTTAATTCTAATTGACAGGTAAACACACCGCACAAACAGAGATATATATGGTAAACATACATTGATTGTTTAGTACGGAATATTCAACTAAAGACTCTTTGGAATACCACTACTCCGTCTGAACAGGTGACATCCATCCAGCAAATCATTCGAACATTAATGCATGCCTTAGCATACTTCTGACAAAAAAAGAATTTTAAAAAGCATCAATAGTTTACGTCTGAAATGGGGTCGCATTAGAATTTGTCGGAAATATATTCCTGACAATATAGTACTTCCAGTTTCCCTGAGGGAAATCCTACATCATACATTTTAGACAGAATGAATTGAAACCATTTTAGGGAAATTCAATCGTGAAAATTGACTTTTCTTTTGCGAGACTTTGAAAACGATATTATACAATAGAATAATAATAATAATAGTTATAGAATAATAACTGTGCTTTGCTAAACGCTTTTGTGGACTTCAAAACAAACGCATATATTGAAAATTGTTAATGTTTTTATTTGCGCTATCTTATAAATAACATCTGAAGAAATAATTTGCGCATAGATTTGTATAATTCGAACTGAAGAGAGTGAAATTTGCATTGAAATAGTGTTCTGAAAACATGAAATATATACAAAACTTAAGTAGCCATGGAATTCGAAGTTTATTGTTGACTGACAATAGAATTTGGTTTGTATTATAATATGTTGAACGTAGCTGCTGTGTTTATTTCAAGAGATACCTACTGCACGACATTTTAACGGATTATAAAACAATATTTCAATTTCTAAAACTAGATTTATGTTCGCATTTGTAAAAATTAATCTATAAACCTGTTAATGATAGTATGTATAGTAGATAATCTTAGTTACATATAATATGTATGTATGTAATAAGGAGCTTTTCAAAAGGAACAAGATTTTATAATAAACAAATCGACTCAAGATGGTTAGAGCAATTTACCATCTAACGTCCAAAGGGAGTGGTCACTAAGTATAAATATATATATGTATATAAATAAATATTTTTAACTATTTTTCTTTAAATGGAAGAAACGTTACAGAACATTTTATTTAACTACATGCGAGTTTGCTCACAAATTATCCTTCCCCCACCCAGCAGGGTTAACAGAAATAACTGATAATTGTAAAACTTCCAAATAAATCAATATAAGTCGGCGGACAGAAAAAATAATTGAAAAAAAATTTTTTCGATCGATAATTTAAATTATTCATGTCTTTCAAATATGCTTTCAAATGGTAGACAGATTTAAAATAATAAGATGTTCGTTCATGCTTTATATCTATATTTATGCAAGCCTTTATGATTTAGCCGATATAATCTCACCCAGCTACTAATCCATTAAATGAATACGAGCCCTGCAAAGGTGTACCCGTAAGGTCGTTATCATATCCCGCTCCGTACATTCAGGAGGAATCACATTTTTAATCCTAAGAATCCTTTAAAAGTCTCTTTATAAGTAGACATATAATATATTAATCCATCTTCTTACCCGCATCATTCTCACTTGTTTGGCTTCAGATATACATATGTCTGCGAAATAGCGTAAAAGTGTAAAGGCCTTCACAAGCTATCGGGACGATTGTTATCAGCAACGGAGGAGGGGGGGGGGTGAAGAGGGATTTTAGACGACCTATTCACAGTAAACAATCACCAATTTCGGCACACATTTAACTTAGCACCGCCCTACTTTTAGTGGTGCGAAGAACCACTTAAAAGAAGCGTAGTCAAGGTCATTCATTATAATATCGGCGACATCATAGATACGACCTTGAGAATCGCTTCTTTTTAAGTGGTTCTTTGGAATCACTAAAAGTAGCTAAACTAAGCGTCTGCTCCCGTTGCTAGGATAGATGTACCTTAGCGACGCATGACTATTGTAGTCGAATTTGAATTCAAAAATTGTATCGCCACGCGCATAATGCAAATTGCTTGCTTATAAAGTATTCATTTTCCTTGAAATAAAAAAGTTTTCCTCGATATTAACGTGTTCACAAATTGATTTCTGCTTGGATGGAAGTCTACATATTTCTTATTTTACATTTATCTGTAAATTTAGTTCCAGAGTTTGCAAGTCAGTTGAGCAAGCCACAAGTAACACTTTGATACGATCTAATGTTCAAAAGTTGATTAATCCTAAAATAACTATAATTGAAAAAAATTCTTAACAATTTTGTTACGCAACAGTATATATGCATCACATAAGTGAAATCGTTTTTGTTACAATTCAGTAATTTTTAACGGAGATAGCTATAACAATGTTGCCAGACACGTTGACGACTTGATTAAATTAAATGAAATGACTGAAAAATGACTGTTTAATTAGAGAAACTATACAAGAAATTAAGCTGTATGAAACTATGGCGGCCGAATCGGTTCATCCAAACCTAGGTTGATAATTGGTTATCTAGGTCTATCGAAGTCTGCCTATCTCAACCTATAGGTCAACATATTTCAATCTAGTTCAACATATCTCAACCTAGGTCAACATATTTCCATCTAGGTCAACATATTTCCATCTAGGTCAACATATCTCAACCTAGGTCAACATATTTCAATCTAGGTCAACATATCTCAATCTAGGTCAACATATTTCAATCTAGGTCAACATATCTCAATCTAGGTCAATATATTTCAATCTAGGTCAACATATCTCAACCTAGGTCAACATATCTCAATCTAGGTCAACATATCTCAATCTAGGTCAACATATCTCAATCTAGGTCAACATATCTCAATCTAGGTCAACATATTTC
>JAYRBW010060943.1:0-10554 GCA_036023295.1 Invenusta paracnida | reverse complement strand
CGGCGCAACGCCGGCTCGAAACCGTGACGAGCACACACAACATTGCTCCGCTCCTACAGGTCCTGGGTTAACCTCAATATCCCCGGCCAAAATGAGAAGCAACCGGAGAACGGAATGAAAGCCGGATCTCCGCCCCCGGTACCCAAAAATCCACCTCGGCACGCGTCCGATGAGAGAAGGCCCCACCGCGCCCGTCCCCATCGAAGGTCCGTGGCAAGTAGAGGCCGAAATCGGAAGACTTCGTCCGCTGATCTGCGGTCCACCGCACTCCGCAAGGAAGCGCCTTCCATGTGCGGTGTAGCTGGCGGTGCCACCGGAGGTTGGTGTGCGGGACAATCTCTATGAACATCTGGTAAATCGTGAGCGTCCTCGATATACTCAACCTCCAAACGATTCACCTGCTTGAATATCTGCTTAAGGAGAGTTTGTGTAGATTCGTAATTGCTTACATTATTTCTTCGCTGGGTAGAGTCACTAATATTGACAATCCTAGCAGCTTAATAATAATTATCATTGATCAAATGTATGTATCGACACTAAAAGGAAAATCGTTTTGTTTAAAAGTTGCATTGGTTTATTTAAGTAATATTTGTGGATATTAATATCACGTTTCTGGTTACATAAACTAATAAAATAGCGTAATAAGCATTTAAATAATGTTAACTTATGAACCATTATCAAGCAAGAAATTAATATACTGTAGATGATTAGCAATCTACAATATGAATATAATACATACTAATTACTCAGATTAGTCCGATTACATAATATACTATTACATTATAGACTTGTAAGATTACAAGTACCGTGAGAGTACAATGAAATCGATACTATTAATAATAATAATAATAATAATAATAAGTGTTTATTTAGATGAGAATGGGAATTGAAAAACATGATACAGTACAGAAACGATCTTATGTAATAAAGAGTATATCATTGTAAATATTAGTATAAATAAAATAGTACTGAAAAAGGACTAAATTGTCAAATGGAATTAAGGTAAAGCGACATATAAATTCCGAAAGGTGATTGAAGTCTGGAAGTTCTAGATGGTTTAATGAAAACTGTATTTAAGTATTGCAGCCGGTGAGGGACAATGTAATGCAGACAGCTATTATGGTCATACTCTGCCATCAAGAAAACAGTAGTGACCAAGATATGACGGTGGGTAGCAGATTCTTTGAAGTCATCACATTCGCAGTGTCTATGAGCGATGCGGTGTGCCCGTTTTATAATGAGATTCAAAGAGTAAATAAGATAGTGAGGAAGGCAGACAAAAACGGGGCAGGCATATTTAATAATAGATTGGATGAGACTGTAGTAGATAAGAGTTAGTTGGTTGGGGGTGGATACAATTTTAATAATGCGCAAGGCTAACATTCGACGATTGCATATAGTAGTATGATCCTTGATATGATGATTCCATGATCGAAAGAGAGTGTAACACCGAGTAGTTTTAAACTAGTAACATTAGCAACGCCAGAGATAGAGATCGAATTGGTGATGTCGCGAGATTTATGGAAGATACCTACTCAGCTTAGATTTATTTATGTTGAGATGCAGATTTACAGTAGCTGCATAATTCTTACATATTATCATGAGAATACGTAACTTTTAGTTCTGGATGTCTGCCAAATATCTCGAGGGTTTCTCTTTTACTAAACAAACGAATTTAGACATTACGACTCGCTTGCAGTAGATATATAACTTTCTTTATAATAAACTGTATTTGTTGTTATACTTATTTGAAATAATCTGATCTAAACAATGATTATATATCGAGCAAAAAATGGTTCTGTTTTTTCAACTTAAAAGAAATGTATATTTACATCAAAAGTACATGAGGTAAGGTGCAATCTAAACATTACATGATTAACTCGATAAGACAAAACACTCTGTCGAATTGTTTTTATATGTTTTGAATAAATGCTTGCATTAAACGATCAAACATCTCTAATGTTCAAGACAACAGCTCTTAATTTATCGTTAGTCATTTAATGATAATTAACTTTAATTCTAGGAAATAATTCTAACATATTCTTAATCCAATAAAATTGATTAATTGGATGTTTAAAATTTATTTTGTATCAAAAATACGCAATACAAGTTATAGATATGAAGTACAGCGTTCCTCACTCGATTTGAACGTAAATCCTTCTCGATAAAGTGAAATTCAATTGTTCACTAATTAGGATAACTTGATATTATTATATATATTTTACCTGTTAAAGGAAATAATTATGTTTTCTCTAAATATTCAAAACAACTTCAGTCTGTTCAATATCAAAAGGATGATTTGGTCAAAGTGATTCTCACAGCATCAACGCTGGAACTATTGGAAATAAGCCACAATCAGTATGATGACATGAACAAGGTATGATCAATTTATACTCTCCTCTCCTATTTAAATGTTACAAATGTGTGATTTGTCAATGTTTCATTTAAATAAAGTGTAGGTCAATCTTGTCCTAATCTACGTACTAATTATAATTATAATAGTAATGTAGCCATCTCCCATGGAACTATGCAAACAACTGTTTTTTATAAATAATGAATGATTACTTAACTACGAATGTTGATTACGTTATTCATTGTTAATATACAATGTATTGGAATGAGATAGTGAATTATGTAGAGCTTATTTAAATTGAAAATGGATCATTATCTTGAATATATCCAATTTCAAATGTGCTATTAGCTTTATATATTTCTTAGCATCATTCAGTATTGGTTTAAAGACATCATTGCATTTTTAACAGATCATACGTATTTATTAATAATGCAACTACGTCGATATGGTATGAACGCTTCTAAAATTCATCATTTGACTGACTGACCTGAAAGTTCAATGAAACTTCGTCAAGGGCAGTAAATTATTCACAAACTTGAAAACTGTACCTGAAAAAACCAATGTCATACCTCAGAGCAGAGACTAACATGGGCCACACGAAATTATGTTATTAATGTTATTGATCACTTAATCATCGACAACGACGATCAAATAATAAAGCTTACCAATATAGCCTATCTATTTTAGATAACTATACACAACTGAGGTTCATGTATGTAATTAGTAGCAGAATGATTTGTCCATAAGTGTTAATGTTTATTAAATAAGTTAATCTTTCATTTTCTACGTATCGGAAAAATAGTAGATTTTTATATTGAAAATAAAATAAATGCTGAACCATTTATCAAGGCCTGTATATTCAAATAAGAAAAGTGTAAATATGTGGGCATTAACATCGTCAACATTATCTTCAACACAGTTTCTATTAAATCGATATCGATGGTAATATTTATTCTTTCTAAAAATATTTCTTTATTCATATATTTCTGGATCTCAAGAAACATGGCATATTATCAGTAAAGACAAGTTATATTATAAAAATATTATAAAATCTGAGGTCGCCGAACTTATAGAACCAAATGTTATGTCTGCGAGCTTTATGCATACTGGCACTCGTTTGAGGTGAGCTAAAAGATTAGGCGGGGACACATTTGGTATTGCAAGTTTACATATTTTGAGCCCTTGTCTGGCACCACCAAATTTAATTTCTAAATCTTTATGGAGGTTCAGCAATTCGTGACCCAAGATTAAATCAGTACATAAATCAGGTACATTGATTAATGGCAAGTTAAAGTATGATGAGCTCTCATTACTTAAAGTCATGGAACAATAATATTTAGAATAATAATATGTTATTTTACAAAAGGTTATAATATTTGGAAGCTAAATAATAACACTAGAACTTTAGCAAAATATAGCAATTATCTATTGCCATTAAAAAAATATAAGCATGATTACCTAAATTCCCATAGCCGTGATAGAACTACCATAGATCTCCATGATACAAACGTTCTAAAACCTGTTAACACTGATCATATTACATAGACTCAATTCCAGTGTAAATGCAGTAAGTCTGTCTTGCTGCTTTCATCACTTTATCGTAATTTACAAATACCAGCAAATAATAACGAGAAAAGGAAGCCCGACACTGTACTACAATACAACAAAGAAAAGTCAGAGTCGACATTGTTGATAAGATGCTACGCAATCATTCTACAAAGGCTGCCTCACGTCGATGGCCTATGCATGTATTTTATGTGTAATGTTGTAGACATGTCTATAAACAATGCCTGAATTTTATATAAAGAATGTACAAAGACACATTATACAATTAGTCGGCGCAACTTCATTGAATAGCTAGTTGAAGAAATGACAAACGAAATACCAAATAGACAACGAGAACCTCACGCAAGAGTACCATCGGCAGTCAACGAAAATGCAGCAAATATTCCACAACTTCAAGCCAGAATGCAGTGCAAAGGCAGATGTAACAAAAATCGAACACTCGACAGGTGTAGTGGATGTCTCGAAGCAATGTGTGGAAAATGTTCGGGTGAATTTTGTACAAATTGTTTTTGTAAAAGAGTGACTATTTAAATGTTAGTAATTAGACTATTGTTTGTTCCGCTGTTATTATTGTACTACTTACTATGTGTTATGATATATCCTTATATAAATTAATTTTCTTCCAATTATCTTATATTATAGTTGCGACAACTAAACATAGCGTAAAGTGTAATTAATAAAGAAAATAATATGTTTACTGTCAATTGACGACAACGGGAGTTAACTGTAGTTCACATTTTTGGGAGTTCTAGTGTTAACAAAAATTGAGTAAGCACGCTTTGCCATTTGGCGGCAGACATGTGCTATTAAGTAAATTATAGTTATAGTAGTTTTCATGGCATACAATAAATGCATATTAATATATGAGGGGATAATTATATACAAATCGAAAATGTCTAATATAAACATAAACATACACATATATATATATAACATACTCCGTCATAATGTACATAACTCATGCACAACATATAATTAGTGTAACATGTTTCAATATTAATACATTAATTATTACGTTCACAATTTAGCTGTGGAATTTATTACATTAATGTCATTATTTGCATTTCAACTATGTTTTGAAAATTGGAACACTTTCGACAATTTAATGTGCACCAATGCAATGTTAACTTTACACCTACGTTTGGTATAACAATTATAGAATAGAATATACACATATAAATATGCACAGGCTAAAAATATATTAATCATAGATTAATAACAAATATAAGATAAAAAAACTCGATTAATAGTTGAATGACGAATGTTAACTTTTTTTTGGTTTATCTCACAAAGAAAAACATCTACATATACGCACATGCAAGACGGGAGGTAAAGCGACTTTTACAGCAATCAAGACAAGAAATGATAACCAAGGCAAGAAAAGACATAGGAACACATATGGGATCTAAGAAAGGCTGGAGTCTCATAAAAATCTCTTAGGTCGTGAGTCTACTCGCCGTCCACAACCAGATTGCACGCCAGATCAACTTAACAATTTTTGGTAGTAAAACCTTCAACAATTAGAGATCAATTCCTGAATGTGTCGTAGAAATACCTCCGAAATATGTGACCAAACTTACTTACTTCTCACACATATCAACCTAAGATATCCATAAAGCACTAGAGAAGGCAAAGACTATTCAGCTGGCACTGATGAAATACCAATTGCAGTTCTGAAAATAGTTGGACATGACATTGTGCATGAAATTGCTTCCATTGCTAATGCCTGCATAAATGAATCCACTTTCCCAGCTAGCTGGCAGCCAGCCCAAATTACTGCAATATGGAAGAAGAAGGGCCCCGAAAAGAACCTTCCTTATACCGCCTTATTTCTTTGCTCAGTGGGATATATCGCGTCTTCGAAAGACTTATAACAAACCAAATTATGAAGCACGCAAACACAATAGGAGCAATACCACCATCAGCTCATGGTTTCCGTTCTGGACACAGCTGCCAAACTGCAATACACAACATAATCGACATTGTTGCTACAGCTGTTGATGAGGGCAACATTGTCCTGATAATAGCACTTGACCTGTCTGCAGCGTTCGACACCATCGATAGAAGTAGACTATTAAAGAGACTACAGAACCAAGTCGGAATTGAAGACGCAGCTCTAAAGCTTCTAACATCATACTTCGAATACAGGAGACAAAGAACAATAATCAACGAAAATCACAGTGCATAATAGAATGTAGAATACGGAGTACCCCAGGGAAGTGTGCTGGGACCTCTCCTATACACACTTTATGTTCTAGATTGTTACTCGCAAACAACAGAAGCACAACAGACCTCGTGCAATACGCCGATGACATAACCATAATTTATTGGGGAAAGACCGATGAGCTGGCAGCTCAACGAATGAACACCGCTTTACAACGCTTTGTAGAAGCAAACAAACTTGCAATTCAACTTAGCAAATTGCAACTTTTACGATGTGGAACCCAGCGACGAAGAAAGACAGGATCACCAGTCGAAATAAAGATGGGAGGAGCTACGCTACCATATTCCGATACCATTGAAGTACTTGGAATGACCATAGACCCGTCACTAACGTGGGTAAAACACAGCGAAAAAGCACTCCATAAAGTATTCATCGCCACCAAATCTCTACGACGTATTGCAAAACACCATTTAAGGAAAGACAATGAGTTATTTGCAAAAACGCAGTCAATCCCTCATCATTTAACCTACTGCCAAACAATATTACAGAGCGCCTCCAGCGAAACGAAAGACTTACTCGATCGGGGGTACAAAGCTGCGGCGAGAGTTGCTGCTGGAAAAACACAAAGTAAACAAGCACTTGACATGATCAAATGCCAACACTGAACACTATGATGGAAAAAGCCAGACACAAAATGGCAGCACAAATATGGTCGACCGGTTACCCCCAAGCACTTGACCTGAACACTATGAGGGAAAAAGCCAGACAAAAAATGGCAGCACAAATATGGTCGACCGGTTACCCCCAAGCTCTCTGTAGCGACATGCCATTGACGACAAGAATTGGGGAGACTTCGGGAATGATTGAAACAAGAATTACAACCAGCGGTGACTTACGCACGGTCATTGCGCATACGAAATTTAGAAAGCAGGCATTCCGCTTATGGGCCCAAGGAATTGTTTCAATAATAACTTATCTTTTTTTTTACTCTTTATGATTACTGTTCCTTATGTCTTCCGATTTGCTGTTATAATATTATTACCCATTCTAATACTGCACTGCACACTTACCGTAGAATAAACCTTATTATTATTTTTATTATCTCACTAACTTTACTTAATTTGAAAAGCTATTACGCACCATATTCATTTTAAAAATAATGTTGTTTCATTTGAATAAAATAAATTGCCTTCCTAGCTACAATCGTGTGTTGTAATTATCTCAATTTGAAACAACTATTTGACATGCATTTAAAACAATATACAATATTATGTAGGATCATTTGTAAATAGATAAACCTGCATATTTACTAAATTAAAAGAGAAATATAAAATGTATTAGCAATTGTTATCAGCTAAATAAAACTGATTACATAGGTTTCGACAAAAGTATGAGTTAACTCATAAATAAGAAAGAGTACTATTCTAGTATATTCGTTGTTTAATTTAATCATAGAATAATACTTGCTAAAGTAAATGATAATAAATAGGTTCTAAACAGAATACACGCATATAATTAATTAATTAAATTGTTTGTGTGTAAAAAAAATGTTTGTTATAATAATATCTCAGAAATTACATGATTAACAGATCGTGTATTCGGAGTGCTCTTAAGAACATGTTTAATTAAATACAGCCTGGCTGAAATTCTTTAATGTGTACTTTAAGGTTGGCCCATATAATAACAATAATAAATAATACACCAATGGGGAGCACTATTTGTGCGCCAGAGATAAGGGAGAGAAAGCGCACACACCAAGAGATGTTTTAAGGTTCAAGGTTACAGTCCAATGTTGCTGCAGGGTTGAGCCAGCTATTCAAGCTGTTGTTCAATAAATAAGTGAGTTATGTGAGAGCAATGACAGAGAAAGAGGGAGGCCAGAAGAGCAGACCGATATTGAGGAAATTGGGACTAGGCGAAGATTAAAGAGAGACATAAATGGTATACAAATGTTGATGTGGAACTTCCTTAAACATAACTTTGCCCGTGTTAATTATAATTTTATGTTATAATAGATTTCCCCTATATTTACATGACACACAAAACATGTGAAATAAAGTAATTCGCGTAATAATATATACACACATTTGCATATACACTATATCTTTAAGAACAAAGTTACAAAGTAGCTTTTCAAATGGAATACAAAAATATGTTTAATTTTGTCAGTATTTTGTATGAAATATAATATATTATCTATAAAATGTATAATAATGTATAACATTTTATAACACAAACATAAGCATAATTTAAATCCTTATATTTGATTTTTGTATTATTAAAAACAAACTAATACATCATTTTATTAAAAGTCAATTATTCCTAAAAATCGAACAAGTTTTCTCATTTAACTGAAGATCTCATTGCCAGTAACTGTCATGTTTCATTTTTAATACTTCTGCTTAATAGTGTTATGCAAATAATGTTTTCTAAAAATATGCAGACTTAATAAGTTTCCATGTTTACTTATATTATAATTAAACTATTATATATCATTATAGCAATGTTCAATGACAATGGATAAAGATGTATAACACCGTCTACAGTAACAGTATAGTTTGATTTAGTTTAGATGCATTAGTCTGAAAACAAAAGATAAACAATCGAGTCTGTGTTTGAGCTTTGGTGAAGTTAAAGCTAGTAATATGTATTCTTTTTTTGATTATATATGTGAAATATCAAAAACGTTTATAGCAGTACTAACCAATACTGATCAGGATACTTTACTAATTATAGATAGATACATTTTGATACGTAATTTCGTGTATGTGTCTATTTACAGATGATCGGTGAGATTGGCCGTGTTTTGGGAATTGATAGTGGTGAAGATGTTGTAGTTCTCTATCCAGATGGTATTCGATGTTATTTCAATCCCGCCGTATTGACGATGCATACACCTTCTGAGAAACCAAGATTGGTAAGTTATAAAAACAAGGAAATAAAATAAATATAACAAAGAAAATATAAAATAAGCATTATTGTATCGACAAACGTTCAACTTTTCTCAACAATGCAACTAGGATGAAGACGCTTCTGCGTCCACTTTGACTGCGGGATGTGTGGTCCGTGTGATTTCAAACCAGGAAGAGGTCGACCGTTTGCAGAAGGACTGTGGGAAGAGCTGGGAAGATGCTATGTCTCGTTTCATCTATACTGTGGGCTACGTGAGAGAGATATTTTTTAAGATGGCCTCAATGTCGTCGACGTGGCGGAGGTCGACTTTGGTGATATTTACTGGGACTTCAATGCCAAGGCTCTCACCAAACTGCCACAAGCTGAAGTCGATAAATTGTCTTCTGCATGTCAAAGTAAGACTCTTCTTTTAACATACTCTATACTCTACTATACTCGTAATTGTAAGTTATGTGATTGTCAGTTTGGTAGCAACTTAAGCAACGCTACGGTTAATTTGTTTCGCATTTACATGCAATCAATACCTTCAATTGTAAGTATTTTTTATTAAATCTGAATACAATAATAAATTGATTCATTAAGGAATATTTGAAATATTTACAAATTCTGAATTAATGTAATTTGAATTAACGTTGAGTTTAATCATACTGCATTCTAAATACCAATATTTAGATGCACATTTGTAATTGTATATTTGTCATGATCTTGTATAGGATGTGCATACCAGATACAGAGAAACCGTGATGTATTGAGTTCAACGTATTTTATTTGACAAGTGTTCACTGGTATGGACCAAAGTGTGATCTACGGACACCACGTTATCAAGTTGCAATAGACAGTGATGCTCTACATTAATTCGTCTGTTTGCTACTCAAATAATTGAATGCTTTTAATAATATAAATACATGTAGCAGATAATGATTACACATACAGGGATACGTTTATTTAGAATTTGTTTTATTAATCTGCTTTATAAGTAGGTTATCATAATGAACTGTTATGTAGGTTAGTAATTTTGCTTTGGTAGGTCATCAGCAACTGAACAATATATTATGATGATGAACTTCTAGATACTAACTTATCTAGAATCATGTATTATTTTTCATACATTAAATCGTACAACTAATTACATACACATGTTAGTCTTCAATTTATATAATTAAATCTACATAGTGTTAACACAGATATTTAATGACACTGTAAACGTCAATTAATTTGTGCTACCGGTGCGTCATTTATTACGAGAGGATTTCTGTAATACAAGTATTGAGTAATTATCTGTTGAGTAAAATGTCTGTTGGTAAAGCAAAGTTACACTAAATGTTTGCGATCCTTTTGAAATGGCCAATTATTGTGTTTGAATTTGAATAATAAGTTTGAAACTTGAATAATAAATAAGTTGCGAAAAAGAATCAGAAAAGGGTCAAGCGTTGAAAAGACTGGGTCCTGGAAAGAAATGCGATTTGTAGTATTTTTGGGTAAACCCAGCGGCCGCTGTGATTGTCTGTATTTTGAAGTGAACCCAGCGGCAGTGTGCAGACAAGTTGAAGCATTGAAA
>JAYRBW010060942.1:0-31033 GCA_036023295.1 Invenusta paracnida | reverse complement strand
ATCACGAGCATGTGTGTGCGCATCATACTACCTACATACACTTCATGGCATCACGAGCATGTGTGTGCGCATCATACAACCTACATACACTTCATGGCATCACGAGCATGTGTATGTGCGCATCATACAACCTACATACATTTCATGGCATCACGAGCATGTGTGTGTGCGCATCATACAACCTACATACACTTCATGGCATCACGAGCAAGCCGAAATAGTAGTTTTACAAAATGTTCACTCTATTCTTATGATATGAGGGATACTTATCCATATTAGTAATTATATTTGCATTAATAATAACTATTTTGTAAATAAAAAGATTGTTCAGTTGACCATAATATGGTTTCGGTATCACAATTTCCCCAACTTTTCTGTATTTTTGCTATCAGGTGATCGGTATTGGTGCTGGACAGCAGTCGCGAATCCATTGTACACGATTGGCTGGTGATAAGGCCAATACCTGGTGAGTCATTGCTTGCTTTATTCTGATTGGTTGGTTAATTGATTGATATTTGCAGTAACTATCCTTTTACCACAGCATATACATCTCTACTTTATAAAAAAATTTGCATAACTACATTTATCTAAAGAAAGTCAATCACCGTAGTTGGCTTACTGTAACTTACCAATAGTCAATTTCAGTTGTACTATATAACCGCCTGTGTGATCAAATCTTGAGGAGACGCCTAATTAATATTATATTGTATTGGCCTAGTTTGTTATTGACTTGATTTGTATCGGATTTAAAATATAAAATACTTTATATTATAAGATAATAATAGACAAGTTTTATTTTTCCAACAAACGAAAAAAGCCTATTTTTACAAAAAAAAACACAATTTTTGTATATTTTTTATTCATCAGTGATATCAATTACTAATATTAGTGATTATAGAACGTAAGTCTTCGTTTTCCAAGTTTATTTGATATATTTTACAGGATTTTATTGCAACAACTATTTATTTAATATTAAAAGTATTGCGTTGTAATAATAAAATAAAACCAAAATTTCGCAAGTTTCTTCTTATATATTTAAAATTAATATTTAATTGTTTGTTGAGATAGCGATTAATTTGTATAAAAGACGTTTTGGTGAACCTTGGTGAATATTTTATATATTTATAATTGTTGATATTTTTGAAAAAATTTATTATTCATATAATTATTGTCTGTCTAATATAATAATTATATGATAAAAATTGCATATATTTTCAGAAGTTTTTTTTATGGTTTCTTTTCGGCCTTCTAAAACTATCATGTTTCTTGTTCATATAATTTTCAACTTCTAAGGGAATAACCTTGTTTAATTTAAATAAATAAATACCCTGACAGATACTTCAAAAAGACAAATCAATTTGTAAGTAATAAAATGTATATTGTGGTATATTCAATTGTGTCCAGGGGTGCTTGACATGCAAGCATATATTATACTTGAACATACGTGAGATTTGAATGAAGCTCTTAGATAGATATTATACTTAAATTGCGTGTATATGAGCTTCCATTTTCCTAATGTACATATGTATTGTCTTAGCAATTGTTGTAGAAATAGTTAACGTTTCTTAAAAGCATTTGATTTTAACATGGTAATTATGTGCATTAGGGACACCTATTGACTATACAGTACTATCACTCTCCATTTATCTTTATCATTTGATGTTTATTTCGCAGTCTGTCTGTATTTTTTATCATAATGGAATGGCAGTTTGAGGTACTCATACATACTCTTGTATTTAGAGGTCGTGGATAAGACCCTTAACTATAACCGAATTGTAATGTTATGTTTATCTATAAGTCTTTTCATGTCAGTCTGTTTCGTTTAATGCCGTTTACTTTTTGTTTTTGCTTGTTTTTATTACTGTTACGTAGTTTGCTTTTAATAATTAAAAAGAAGTTGTTTTGTAAATTCCATTAAAATAAATGGGTATGTCAATGTTTTCTACAGTACAATAGCAAATGACCAATTAAAACGAATACGATTATTGACAGTCTTTATTTCAATATAATACTTGGCTAAACAGTGGGTATATTATAATATCTATTGTGCTAATATTATTAACTATTTGCCGTAAATCTTTTAAGTTGTTTGTTCCACTATTTTCTATAGTAAATAGTATTTTCTATTTAAAATACTAAAAATGATATTTTCAATATTGTAATGGTCTTTATTGAACTGAAATATTGAAGTAAAAGTAGGGTTCTAAATTTTGTTTTGTTTCCTAAAAATACGCTAATAAATATAAATATGTATTGAATAAATATTTCATTTTATCAGTTATGTTATTAAGTAAATCACACCAGAAAAAATATACCCTATTATGTTCTATTTTTTTAAAATTTTAATAAAATTTTAATGTACAATATTTAATGTTTTTGTATCATGCCAACCCATGAAAGAACAAATTTATTAATCAATTGGCAAAAATCGATTTGTATTGATTCAAATAACAGTCATCAAGCAAAATGTTTTCTCTTCAATTGTTCTTTGCGTATTGCGTATTTAATGAAAATGAAAGTATTTGAAATGTAATGTCATTGTCATATTCAGATATAGTGTAGGTACAATTTATTTTATTATTTCTTTCTTATGTTGTAAATATATGATTATCATATCAGGCATAATGGCATACAGAAAAAATTCCCATTGTAACACAATTTAAGGGTCTCTTTAAATTTCATATAAAAGAAATAGTCACTCCCAAATTAAAATAGTTAACCAATGCAATATTTCCAGGTGGTTGCGTCATCATCCGAATGTACTCGGAATGCAATTTAAGACCGGCGTGAAGCGAGCCGAAATGAACAACGCAATTGATCTCTACGTAGCTGGACAACAGGTCTGTTGTTTTCTGAATTATTTCTAGATTATTATGGTTATAACACATCTGACAATAATTACGGGAAAATGTTTAATTTCTAATATTAAAACTCGTATTTAGAATAATATATAACCTAAATGTAAGGTATTGGTAATTCTGACTAGTTCCAAGAAATCTTTATCTCATTAATTGGGTATATTTTGTTTAAAAACTGTCATAATTGTGTACCTTACTTTATATATCAACGATGTATTTTCCATCTATGGAAACGTTCAATATGCCTGTAGAAAATTTTTTTAATGAGGCCAGAAATTAATGATCATTTGATCCGACTTTATTCACTGCTCTATTTTATAAGATGTGTAACAAAATTAGTTGAGTATATTATCTTAACAAGCTTCTCTCTGTAATATTTTAATAATCATTCCATAATATTATTTGTCACTGAAACATAGGAACATTATTATACCAATTTAAACCAACATTACATATTAAAATAACCAAATGTAGTATTGTAAAATGTCGTGCCTAATGCTTGAATGCATTTTAGCTGTGAAAATATATGCTTTTATATTATTATGTTATTATTATAACATATCTATTCACACAATTTTAATGTCGTGTTAATTTATTAAAATGTCTTTGGTTATATAAATATATTAAACCTTTAAAGGACGTTTCAAAATTTCTATTAATTATTTCTCCCCCTTATGCTTGTCATTGAGTTATCAGTAAGTATAGTAAGGTAGCTATTTCTAACATTTAAAACATCTTTAATTGGCTGGTGTAGATAATATCGTTATTCTTTATCCATATTAATGTGTTCCTGACAATATGCCAACTAATATAAAAATGTTGCATTTTCTAATTATTCTAAATTAAATAAAACTTCATTTTATTTCTTACTCACAGAAATAATCTTGAATTAATTGTTTTGCGTTCTATAACATTCTACTCGGATATGTACATCGCTTAAACACGCGATATGTATAGATTTCATTTTCGTTGTTTTAATTTTTCCTTCCTGAATAATTTTTTGGGGTTTTAGATTTCACCTAACAGAACCCCTGATAATTAAATTTCAGTATTAATGTAGCTTGCACTAACATTAAAATGATGACTCTTATGCTCGTATTTATTTGTCATGATTAGAGTCCTACTTTTTATGAAATGTAGCAACGCTATGCCTAAGTAATTATTTATTCAGCATATAATTTTTCTAATTGCAGGTTGTTTGGGCTTATTTCACATTAATATTGACGTATTATTTTAAAACTCCGGATATTCTGTCAATTGTATCTAATTGTTAATGTGAAAGAAATATATTTTAAGCAAATTAAATAAGGTAATTCGTCCACTATTCTTGGTTAATTATAAAATATATTATTATTATTTTTCGTTTTTATTTTTTTTTTCCATTTGTATTTTCAATTCTATTGTCCTTTCCGTTGAATTTAATGTCGTTTAATTTCGATCGTCCAACTGATGTGCTAACTTACTTGTCTTAATAATATGAGGTTTGTGCAAATTGCATAATGTACATTTAATGTTATGTTCCATTAACATGTGTGTGGCTATTAAATATGAAATTTATAAATATTTATACTAACATCAAAACTGTTTCGAAAATTAAGAATGCCTGCAGGCTTCCAAATTCTGACTTCCTAGATATCATTAATTACTTGACCTTATTAGTTTTTTGGTGCTTTATTCACCAAATGGGGGGTAGATTTTGCATCCTCAACACATCAATAATAAATGCCAACATCTATATTATGTAACAAATTCAGATGTTCAGCTTTCTTACCTTATATTTGTTCATTTTCTCTCGTCTGATTTTAAATGAATAATTTATTCGGTGGTGTAGGACAATAACATTGTTTATCTTCGTATTAGTTCATCTAGTATACCTATATTTAACAGGTATATAATTCAAAGTCTACATTTTTGTTATACTCGTTAATTTTATCAATTTAGAAATAGAATTTTAATGAACTAATTCAGGTCTATAGTAAAAACTTTAAAATTTTCTACATAAATTGGTTAAATGACAAACTTTAGCTGTTCTATATTTGTACTGATTATATCGTTATTCTATTTTTTCACGTCGTATAACTAACCAATTTGCGATTGTCCTCGTTATATATATATTTATGATAAAACTCGGACAGGGAAAAGTCTCGATGCATAACCCGATAGCAGAAATCCGTGACGTTATATGTATACAAAAAAGAGAGAGCTAAAACTGAGATAAGAGGGTTCCATATGGTGTCAACTTACGTTTGCACGCGTGAGAAACTTATTTTGCACCTGATTGAACCCAAGAATTGGTAATACTGCTGGGGAGTGTAGGCAGAATTATTGGATCTTTTTTGAGCCTCAATAATTTTTATTATTCCCCCGTTTTCTCCTGAAAATGTGATTGCTAAGGTTGATTTGTAAGTTGGCCTGTTTCAAGGTATTATGCATGCTACGTAGAACCCGCGCTTTGTACAGAACAGGTCATTTATACCCTTTCTCTTACGACAAATCTATTTGTTACCATTTATTCTCTGTTCCAGTTTTAATGCTTTTTCATATTTGGCCGATTGTTAGGGTGTGAATAGTGAAGTGATTTAGTCTTACGATTTCCCTTGTTTACTTTCTGCTAGAGGTTATTTACACCGATCCTTCTGACGATAGAAGTGCAAATTAAAACCGATTCAACGTTGTTTTCTTCCCGTGTTGAAAAGGGCAACACAGTGAACACCAAATATGGTTCTGCGAAATGTTTTATGGTGGTTACCTCCTCCTCTAAGTATACATCTATAAAAGTAAATTAATTTTCAGGGAAGAGGGTAAAAGACCAATTTATGACTTATATTATAAGTATACATGTGTAGAACATCTATAAAAGTAAATTAATTTTGAGGGAAGAGGGTAAAAGACCAATTTCTATAGCACAAGTAAAGCAGCTACCAAAATTAAAATTCTATTATTCATAAAGCAATTTATTAAGTTCCCTCTTGTTCATTGGAAGTGCAATGCTGGTCTTATGAGAAATTTTAAACTCTACATAAATAATGAATAGTATATTTTTGTTTTTGTTTACTTTAGCGCAATTTGTTAAACAAGAAAACTGAAAGTTATTTGCTAAAGTAATATATATATATATACGTATATACGTATTAAATTATTCATTTAGCATTATTATGAAATAGTGAACTATAGTTGTAAGTAATACAACTATATCTCGAAATAGATGCTAAATGAATAAATTAATGGTAGATCTTTTGCAATTGATTAACAGTTTTATTACAAAACTATTAAAATACTTACATCTTAATTCTCATTTAGTCTAGAATATAAAGCATATTAAAACTGACAAATACACGCTACAAGTGCTAAAAAATCACTTATGTTAATTGTTTAAAAATTAACATTAATTAGGGAAAATACGGTACATTCATGTTATTGTAAAGAAAATTTGCTTATAAAATCAGTAGTGATAAATGCAAAAATGTGTTTCTGTGAAAGGAGTGTATTTGAATGAAGAGAAAAAATACCAAGCTCAGGCGATGAGTGTTTATTATATAGCCACACAAACTGAAAGCCATTCTAACTTGTGTCCATGCACGTACAATATCTTACCCCGTTAATCGTGCATGTTCCAGAAGAAGAAAGTCGGCAGGTGGAAGATATTAAAACAGGATAAAAATCCGGGAAAAGTATAATGAGATAGTATCTCATCACAGCATTAGATGGGAGTAAATTGCAGAAAAGAAAAATAAGAACACATAGAAAAAAAGGAAAGTTCTTTCGATAAAATATTCGAAAGAAAGTGGAGGGCTTTTTAACTGTCTCGGAACACGCACAGCACGATTCAATTTCAAATTTCTCGCTTTCCTTCCTTCCTTTCCCACTTCTCAAATAAAGACGAGATGGGAGGGTGGGGGGCGAGAGGGATAGTCAGTGTAATGTTTGCGCGTGTTACGTGACACTAGAAGAAGGGTGAGGGCACGGACATGCACCCCACCTCCACCGAGCTTAGCTGCATGTTCTGTGCTTTTTGGGAGAACAGTTACTGCGCACACAAAGACGGGGACTTGATCGCAGGCGCAAACTTCTTGACACCAAACTATTGCTGTTGTACCCAACCAACAACCACCTCGTTGTCGAGGCAAACTCTCTATACTGGATTTTCGGGAAGTTTATGGTGAAATAGCGAGTAAATATTTACAGTTTTTTGAGCAAGGCGTTGTGGTGGCATTATTTCTTCTAATTCCGATGCTATTTTAATTTAATATTTTAACTTATAGATGTGGAAAGGAAATAATTCACAGATCAGGTATTTCGAAAATAATTGCAGTCCTACAATATGTATTCTTTATCCTCTTCTTACGGAAGTAGTGGAAGATGATAGAGATATATAATTCATCATTGTTTCATCTTCTCCGCGCCTAATTACAGCCAAATTAAACTGGTTTTCTGCTAAAATTGCGATCCTATAGTATGCCTAGTTGTTGGTGTAATAGGAAAACGTTTAGCCTCAGCAGGCGTTGCTTTCAGAATAACTTTCATCATTAGACTTGACTATGTGTGTGTGGCTATGTACCATCGTACTGTCATGGGAAGTTTCAGGGAGACATACAATCAGTTTCCACGTTGTTTAACAGTTGAATAAAGGGATCACCCTTCACTTCTTTTGATCCTAGATTTAATAAATTTGAAATATCTTCTTATAATTTTACTTAGATTACTAAAAAGTTTGAAAAAATGTTTAACATCGAAAACATTATTAGAAAATGATTAACTATAAGTATAATATTATATTGCATTAAATTAAATGCAATGTGTTTGTGTGTTTTAGACTAGTTTATTATGTTTATTTTATCTCATAAACTAGAAGACATTATAATAAATGAAGACGTTTGTAAAGCCGGTGTAGCTACGACAATGTAATAATTAAAGAAAACCAGTAATACGATAGAGTCTTATATTTCTTGGTAATACCTTAGTGACCTATCAAGTATTAATTGACTAAAAATCTAATTCAATTTAGAACTTCTCCGTTTTTACTAAGATTGCTTACCACATGTTACGTTGCGATTTGATAAAAAATTGTCTTACTTTTACTTTTTAATATATTCTTTTCTTTGCTTAAAATACACTTTTTATATTAAAAGAAAGAAAACATAGTTGACACTTTTTGAACATGCGAACAGAACTGAGTAATTTTGTCTCATTCCAAATACCTCCGTGTACATCTAATTTATAACTTGTTAAATGTATAAAATGTATTGTCTGCTGTTTTTTAATGCTACTTTTTTTATTGACTGAAATATTTCCGTCCCACTTATAATTACCGAATTCCATCTTTCTCAGCTCACTGTTGAGTGGTTCTTAATTGTTTGGTGATTTTTCTGTGTAAAGTAGGTTTCATGTAGACGGCAAGTCTTGTGCACGAAGGCTATTTCAGAATAGTTTCGGGTTTCCCTTTGAATAGCAAAGAAATACGAAAAGACGTTTAAGTTATTCCAAGTATATTTTGCTGTTAATAATACGAGAGATCGTTGATAAGGTTAACTTAACGCTATAATGATAAATTGTACATACTTTTATAATTAAATACGTAATATATTTAATTTTGCAAATGTTGCAACTATAGTCACATATTATTCACCCACAAAAAATGTATTTTTAAGGTTATATTTCCTTTTCAGGTATGTTTGAATAATTTTTTACGGTTTTAGATATTGCATTTTTATTTTAACAATGTCATAATTTACCGTGGCATTATTGGAATAATTGCTTTTTCATTTTAATTTCAGGGAAACGATCCAGCTGGGTGGAACGCAATGTTTGAGAGTTCTCCTAACCCTCTCGTAGATGTAAGTTTAATATCAAGTGGTTTTTATCGATCGATAAACTAATTCAAATATTTCAATTTTTGTATAATATTATCTAATAAATAATAATTGTCGATTAAATTGTTTAAAATAAGTTTATTTGGACTGTTTTTTGGATCCCTTTTTTACATAATAAATGTTTTAGGCTTGAATTTATTTTTTACTAAGATTATATATGATTTAATTGATATGATAATTAATATCGATAGTTCTGCAATAATTTATAAGCCGTTTTATTGCATTTATTGCTATCCACATTTCACATAATTGTTTCGAATGAAAGTCCGAATGTTATATCCGGCTAAAATGTTGTAACCTTGTAGATATAATTATATTAATAAATTAAAATCTTTATATAATTACTACATAAATTTATATATATATAAGTCATCTTTAATAGTTTTATAAAAATAGACTTATTCGTGGCTTTAAATATTAAAAAAAGTGGAAAATATGTGCATACATTTGTAATAGACCACTTAGCCCTCGATTACAGGGTATAGTTTCTAATTTGTTCTCATTGAAATTTAAATATTCATTACGTAGACACTGTCGTGGTTAATAAATTAGACACATGCATAGCAATATTATTTGAATTGTAAAGATATTGTTTTAATGCTATTTTGTTACACTCATATTAATAATTCATTGGTATAACCTAATCATTATAATTTTTATTTTAATGAAAGAGTAATCTTATATATTACTGTCTGATATTTAAATACCAAAATTTTAGTTTAGGAATTATTAATAGTAAAATTAGCATGAAAACCACAATTTATCTCAGAATGAACTGTTGTATAAAATATGATATCTATTCTATGCAAACACTGTTTTAATGGTGTGATGCTATTTTTTTCTAGAATTTTTTACACAAAATTAATCCTTTTTGTAATGATATTTTTTTTACGAAATATATTTTGATTAAATTGTGACAGATAGTTGTGGCAGATGTTGATTAAATATTGACAGAAAAGGAATGCAAAGAGAAATCCTATATGTCTAGAAATTAAAATAAACCAACATAAAAAGTACATAACACAGAATTAAGCATACTAACTTCGTCTGAATGATAAATTTGTCATTAATTTAGGCAAATTAAGGGCACATACACATTTATTTAGCTCGTAGACCAAATAATAGTATGTATTGTTTAATTGTTGCTACATCGAGGTAATTAGCTAATAGCAATATAACAAAATGATATGTATAGTTAAAATAGCAAGCTTATAGCTATAGTTTAGAATGTTTAATTGCCTGTAAACGTTTACTTGAAAGTGTAAGAAGGATTAATTAAATACAATCCACATACTATTTTATTTCCATCATTATCTTATTACCTGAGCGTTTTCTCTCATGGCTAATAATAAATTGGACGTTTGATCTTTAAGGCTTCGTAAGGCATTAGGTTACAAGTTTTAGTTTAACTGCTCTCTGTCATCTTTTCGTACAAAGGTTCTACGTCTTGTTGTATAGATTATTGAAGCGTGATCTTGTGCCACCCACTGACTAGAAAATAGCTCAGTCGCAGTGCATGGTTCAGCATATTTGCCCCTTAGAAAAATGTGTGAAGACTATAATAAGCTACTAAATTTAGGATGAAAAATACAATAAGTGAAGCATTATATTTTAACTGTAAAAAACATAATTAAACAGCTTAATATTATTAATCATTTTTAAAGTTGGTGTTGCACATTTAAAAAGGGACTCTTCCAAATATTATTATTCTAAAGATAATTATTAGTCCGTATTATTTTTAGACGTTTTATTAAAATTGATTTAGTATTGTATCAATGTACCACAAATTCAAAGATCGGACGTCGGAATTGATAAGACCCAGAAATTGACATTGATTTCAAGACTAAGTAAGGGACCAATCTCTCAAATTTGAAATGACAGTTCCTGACTTTACGAGTTTATTAGTTCTAAAATAACTGCAAACATTACTCCTGAGCATAATGAAAATGCGCTCTGGAAACGTCCAATTATGCGTGTCAAATTAACTGGCAAGGATTTAAGTAATTTTGGATACTAAATCAACCCTTAACTGAGAATTTATCTTGTTTATTCCTTTATTACTTGTAGAAACAGCCACTTAGTCCACTGATATGATTGAATGTTCTTTATCACCACCAAGGAATCTTAAAATAACACGTTTTATGTAGATTTATGTAGATAAGTCAGTCTTTGTAGAAGATATACTTATTTCTTTGTTCTAAAGTGTAACAGCATTGGAAAATAACAGCCATTTTTATTATTATAATATGGCATTTACCAAACAGCTGATTTTAATATTTAAGATAATTAATTATAATGTTAAATTAAAAAAATTTAAGTTTTAAAAAATTGACTCTCAAAACTTAATGTCTCGAATACTTAATTGATTGGAATTTATAATACAGTAATTATTTAGTTCATTCTTAAGTAAACTTTTAAACCATCAATTAAACATTCAGCATTACTACTACGGTTTTTTTGCATTTAATATTATTTATAGTAGTATAACGAAAAGTTTATTCTATTCTATTAAGTAATTCAGTTACTTTTAGATACTATTCATATTGAACTATTCACTGTTTATCTTTATTGGTCGATTTTTGCTTTGTTTGCAGGAGGACCGGAAGAAGTGGATTGAACAACTGACTGATGTTGCCCTTAGTTCCGATGCTTTCTTCCCCTTCAGAGATAATATTGATCGGGCTGCTCAGGTATGACACCACGCGTTTTCTTATTATTAATTTTGTATTACGTGATTTAAAAAATACTTTCTATATAATTTATAACTACTGAAGTGTTTGAAATATCCTATTTCTACTGGTAAATATAATTTAAAGGGACTGAATGGCAAAGTAATTAAATAATAATGAAATTGAAATTTGTTCGAAACAGCCATAAAAAATATATGTAGTGCCTAGATGTGTTTTTAACTACTGAACGACACATATGTTATTTATGGGTGTATCCGAAAACTTGTGTGAAACATGTTATGCTAAAATAATACTGTTTTACTTGTTATAGTTTATAGTTTAACATGAGAGCAGTTAAATTGATTAAACTTTACTTCCTCGCTCTGTTTTAACAATTAATGTCCTGACTCAATTTGCTAATCAACAATTCAAATCTCATCACCACCGCGAGATAGCAATGCTAGAAAATATGAAAAAGGACAATTTTCCATAACGATTCATTTCTTCGGGGTGAATCAATCAGTTTTATCTCTAATAATGTTAATCGACACAATGTTAGAATTTAGGGCAATTAAAATCCTTCTGTAGTCGTTTAACATGATAGAAATTCGCCGAATGAGAATGTCTACGCCAAACTTTATGGACCTTTAGTTTTTGGGAAGCAAACTGTGACAGGACTTTCAAATATGAACATGCTATAGGACTTGTTTGCCCAACAGCAACAAGAAAGACCAGGAGGGGGTGGGGGTGTGGTTCGAGTGCGCCAAAAGGGAGGTGTATAGAAGGGTTAAGTTTAAGCCGGGGCTAGACGGGAGGTTGAAGGAGGTGTATGAAAGGGGGGTTAAGCAGGAGAGAGAGCAGGAGGTGCTGGCACAGCTGAGGGCTGGCCACTGCAGCGGCACCGCTTACTACCGGCACAGGATTGGTGTCAAGGAGGACCCTGGGTGCGAATGGTGTGGTGAGATGGAGGAGAGGATCACTGGCTGGTGTGTGTGCGGTGGGAGACTGCGAGGAGAGTGTGTGGGATCGAGAGTGTGCAGGACATGGTGGACGAGCCCCTCGTGTCACGGTTCCTTCGGAGAGTCGCCCCGAAGTGGATGGCTTGACAAGGGAACCGGAAACCGCAACAACATCAGCTGACGAGAATTAGGAAGAAGGGAGCTTTTCTTACCTCCTCGTACGAAACGGGGATCACAGCCCTTCGGTTGGCGATCAAATGGATCAGAGAGGAAGGTATCTCAGGGAAGGTGCTGATCTGCATGGACAGCAAGTCTGCACTGGAAAAACTGGCAGGATGCCAGTCTGGAGCGAACAGCGAAGAGAGTCAGCTGCATGAAGAGATGTCGGAGCTGGACTGTCAGTTGGCCCTACAATGGGTACCGCGGGCTCAAGAGCAATGAGATCGCCGACGCGGAGGCCAAACTCGCAACGAAGGAGGAGGGAGTCGAAAGTGGCGTGAACTTTGCCGCAGCCAAAGCTGCCATCAAAAGGGGCATCAGAGACCCGCCTATTGTTCACCAGAGGACCAGGGAGGTGTATGGGTCAAACAGGGCCAAACAGCTGATCGGTCGGAAAGATCTTGTGACCCTCGCGCAACTCAGGGGTGGCCACTGTAAAGGGTTGGCGGCTTACCATAGGGTGGTGGGTCCGAGTGCGGACCCTATCTGCCCGAGGTGCCTGGAGGCACCCGAAGATTTAGAGATTGGTTTAGGGAGTGTCCGGCGACGTATAGGAGTCGGGTAGAAATTTTTGGTACTGGGGACCTGCCTCTCTCCGTGTTGGTGTCGGAACCGGAGAGGGTGATAGCGTATGCGCCGAGGACTGACCTCTGTTGACGCGATCCGGCAATCAACAACATCAGCAGCAAGATGTGGAGCATTTTATTTTCATGCAAGATGGTGCCCTTTCACTTATCTAAGCAGCATCATTGGGTTGGAAGAGGTGGACAAAAGAATCTTGTTCATCGCCTGTGGCATCCTAGGTCATCCGATCTTATCTCCTGAGACTTTTATCTGTGGAGGTAGATACAAGAAAAGAGCGTTCGTTCCACCTATGCCTGCTACTCTTAAAGATCTGAGACATTGAATTGTTGAAGCCATGAGGCCAATAACTAGGGATCAGTTATAATCGTGGGTTGCAAGAAATGGACACTGTTTTGATTGTCGTGTGACACATGCTCATGTTGAGTGTGTACAACCTCAGAACTATACACTTTGAAACTGCCTCTGATTATATTTAGTGATGTGTAGAATGTGTTCTTGACTCTTACTGCTTGTTTCTATTCGTATGTGAAATTGTCTATTTTTTTAATTATCCTGTACATCTGATTTGGCATTTTACTTGATATTTTGAAAACAAATACTAAATTGTATATTTTAAATCTTATCGATTGATTTTACGGTTTTTACGTACGTCGCATTAAATATTTTTAACACTCTGATCTTTTCATAATTTTGGACCAATAATTTATGTGTATTTGATAAAATTCTTTTAATCCATCCAGGGCATAATACGCTTTTCTACCCAGATTGTACATGATAGGTTGCGCTCAAAGTGCAACTTTACTTGATCAAAATGTGGCTATTCCGCCAACTAAATATATACACACGACTGTGTGTTTTCCAGACACGCTTCTGACTCTAAATATCGTATCAACATTGTCAACCGATATGCAGCCACCTGTCTTTTAGGATGAATATCTACAAATATAGATGTATATAGTTGTATAGAAAGACCATAACATGCGACACGACTGACTAGCCACTTCCTCCCCTTCGCCTTGTATTAAGAATTCCACTGCTTTCATCGGCGAGAATTTGGCACATTTTATGGCGCTCTATGGCCTCTCAGCAGAGGTTTAATTTGTATTTTGCGACAATATTTCCCGTTCAATTCAGTACCCCGTGACATGCTTTATAATGCTGGAAGTACGAGCCTTTTCTTGCCATCTTTTTTTTTCGTTGTATAAATTAGTAATACAGTGGACAGTTTCCTGGGGCAAAACATTATTTGGTCGATAGGGTGCGTTCACAATTGGAAATTTCATGCAATTCATTGCATTAAATGGACATTTGATTTTTATGCATTTTTCATTTGTATAATGTAATATACTATCCAGTTATCTTTATCCGTGGAGTTGGAATTGATTGTAATTCCAAGTAGATAACATTTTAATGCGTCAAATAATTCTCTTGTTCATATTCTCTCTAGTCTACTGAACTGTGGGACTTTAGTTTCCATCTGTATTCATTTAAAGTTATTGATTAACTCGTATCCCCGTAAATCTTATTTTGACTGACATACATTTTCCTAATCTGGCCTTATATAAAATAAGGGCATCACAAAGTATATTAGCCTTTAGAATTTTTTTCGCCGTTGTGTTTTAATTGCATCCTATAAGTAATTATAAGCGAGGAAAATTGAGAATATTATAATTAATAATGTCTGAGGTGTAAAATTGAGTTTGTTATATTGTATTTGAGGCGTACATTTTTCCATTTCTCTACACGAGACTGGAAGTGCTCTACTGTTCGCCTAAGTCATGAAGAATGCTATTCTAATATATATTCTTCTATATAATATGTGTATATATATGTTTAGATAATACTAGGCAAGTCTGAAAAGTTCACTATTAAATCGGGCATAGAACGACTGTAATCTTCTTTTTAAGACAAAGGTTATTAAAATAAGATAATTTTCTTGATACTTTGTATTTTCCATGTTGAATAGGTTTTCTCGAGTTTGTTTAAGTTAATTTATTGCTATTCTGAGCAAACATTGCGCTACATGTTAAACAAACGCAAGGGCATTCTCTCAAAAAGACTGCATGTGTATTTAATAAATCGGTATTGTACAGCGATGTTGCGGCTGTAAATATTAACATTCTCCAGTGTAGGTAATATATGAACTTATTTTAAATTTGGATGTGAAATAATATATATAAGAAAATTTACAAAATACTATGTTTAAAAAGCATTCCACAAAAAATCACGATTGTATAAATTGTAAAAAACGTGTCGATATGTTGTATTTTAGAAATGTATAATTTCTGTCACATTTGGAACAGCTTGGTATATTATAGAATTTGCTATATTTCAAATTCTGCCTTTATTCGAGAAGCGAAAGCGCTTATTTTTAAATATTCATTTAGTTACGAATATATAAATGATATATTTTGATATATAAATATGAAACCCATTAATAGTATTGTACAGCACACATTTAGCAGTTTTACAACTAACTAGGTATCTTGCCTACTATAAATATTGAACATTTTATAATACATATGTGTATATTTTCCGATGAAACGTTATTTTGTTGTAGGTATTTACACACTTTAAAAAATCATAGAATTTCACCGTAACACCAGCTCATAGCACTTTTTACTGGACATGTGTATGGACAAAATTGATTAGGAAAATACATATATTATAGTGTACATTTACAAACCTTGTTTTATCGTGAGAATTGGTATTTGTTCTCGACTAATTACTGCTATTTCCGGAAGCCAATGCCTATATGCTGATTTTTAATGACATGAACAATGTACGAGTATTTTTACTTCTTGTGAATGAAGATATGTGTTTCGTGTCATCCTTTTGCAGACTTGGAGTCTTAGAACAGAGTAGTAGTTTCTACGTATATCAGAATTAGTTTTTGTCGCTTATATAATATGTGAATGATGATTTGAAGTAGGTACTGATGAACTGGAAAAATATATAATGAATAATTCATGAGACTTCCTATCTTTTTTCAATGCCAAATCTGCACGTTATTTGTGATGTTTTATAGGAAACTAAGAGACATTTGACATGCACACTCCATATTTAATTAATCTAAATCCCAGATATGTCATTTAAGTTACAACAGTGATTAGAAAAGTTCCTTTTTTGACTCCTTATATTAATATATAAGAATTTACAGTTTATATTTCTATATCCTTTTTTTTCTATACGTAAACAATATATAAATATTCGAAAATATAATTATCTAGCATTATTTTAACATAATAAAATGATTTCCACTAAATCACAATTTATAAAGAGGTCGGAAACAGCGTCTTAGCTATATTGCTACAGTTTGTTATAGTTTTCATAATGTTATGTGAAATTTTATATTTAATATATATTAAAATTCGATACTATTTTTCGGAAAACTGTTGCAGAACTAACTATTTAGTTCTTTTCTAAATGATTATCAGTAGTAAGAAAGGTGAAGCGCTGGAACAAAGACCCCCTCCGCCCCTCCCCGTCCCAGCTATCAAAAATCAAGTAAGGCTTTAACCAATTACAGATAGGGCACGGAGAATCATAAACAAAATGCGCGCGTCTGTTATAGTCATTCTATTTCTGCTCTCGCCCGCGTACGATCGTATTCCTACGCGCGCTCGTTATATATGGATACTGACATCGCGTTGTTTCCGATTAATTCAATGTCACTGAGTTCGATTTTCCCACTTACAAATGTATCAGAGGTACCCTAATAGTAGTAATTGATCAATCAAGTACATGTATTGATTTTTTCTAATACACTATGCTAATGCAGCCCTTACTAATAAGAGCGGAACGCTATCACTATCTGGCTGGCGCCAATACAAATGAATCGCGCGAAAATTTACTTGAAAATGAGTGGGAATTTTAAAGATTGGTTATTAAAACAAAACCCTTTCGAGTGTCAGTCAAATCCATTTGGCCGGAAAACTCTGGCTATTGTGAGCATACATACACCGATTATGGCATTTTCCATTCGATCAGAGTGTTCCTTATTAAACGTGGGCGTCTATTTACATTCTACTGCTCCATTTCCTAACAAAATAAAAATTGCTCGCTGTTTCTGAAAATATCTTCAAGTGGAGATGGAACCCCATGATTCCCTGAAAGTATGCTAAAAATTCCCCAAACTCCTAAATGATTCCCTAAAAGTATGCTAAATATTCCCCAAACTCCTAAACACAAGTAAAAATAATAAGTTTATCCATAGATCTCTATAGCTAGATATAAATATTGTATTAGAAAAAAGAAAAGATTAATTAAATAGTATATATGCGTATATTAATAACTTATATATTTATATATCTAACTTTTGTAAGTGACTCATAAGTGGTATATTACCCATCTTGAGGGAAACAAATTAGATAATGAAAGTTTGTCAAAAAGCGAAAAGCTCGAGCTTTATAAGAAGGTGAGGAAATGGAAATGCGAGGAACAGCTAGTCTTGAATCAGCAGCGAAGCAAGGCATTAAAATTCCGAATGAACATTTTTTTAATGATATACTGTTTGCTTGACTTTTTATATTGTTCTACTTATTTTAATATTTAATGCATTTTTAGTGCGTTTAGCTTATTAGATAGTTCTACTTTTAAATGTTATATAACATAATATAATTCAACTCGCATTTTATCTGTCTCTCTCAAATTTCCTTGGTCTTAAACAATGGCCACCCTGTAAATCTGTTAAGAACTTCTTGAATTATCAAATATTTAAGAGTGAAAGAAAATTTAACACGAACAACTTTTTAAATATTTTTCGAATAAAGTATTAAACTTTAATGAAATGAAATATTAATCATAATTCTCAATTTCAGTCTATCTATCTTTTTCTACCGAGATAATGTAATATGTTGAGTAGATATTATGCAGTATCTGTACGACATTACGTTTCGTAAATATTCTCGTCCCTTTAAGAGCTGATTTTCTTAACACATACAGGCGTTGTATGATCGCTTTCTCTCCTTCAATGGTTACATAGAGCGCATAGTCGACTGGTTACGATAAATAAGAAACATAGCTGGCTTTCTGCAGCAACAAACTGCACAAAAAACCGGATCAATGCTTTTATAAAATCGAGACTTTATTCTCATTGATCTTTTAGTAAACTAGTCTAAGAAGAACATTGGCTAAACCTTTCTCTTTATCGGTTGCCAATTACAAAAGGAATTAGCGACAAGCTTCTTCTTCTCAAACACCAGATAACTCAATACAATGTACATTCTATAGCTGTACATTATATAAAAATATTATTATTATTATTACATTTAAGAGTGAGTTAGTGACCATCACTTCGGTTAGGCGCCCGACAATTACATCAAGATAGTTTAGCGCTTGCACTGTCCTAGGAAAGGGCTTTTACCTGTCCATCTTAGACACATCCGGACTTGCCTATTTTTAGTTTAAATTTGTAATAAACTGCGGCGGAGCGGGGTTTTGTAGAATTCTACACGATGTTTAGAGTCCTATCGGTCTAACTGTACGTGCATGCGGGCCCAAATTAAGTCGGTTTCTTTTTATTAATTAGTTTATGTTTTTGTATCTTTATATAATATGCTCGTTTTTGTAATTTCTGTGGCTGACATACGAGTAAGGGGAAGCGCTATATAAACATAGTCCTTTTAATTTGTTTAATCAAAAGGCATTAAAACACTTATAACTTGTTAGTAGTTTAAGGAGTACAATAATGATGTAAAGGTCATCTTTAAAAAGTATAAAAGGCCTTGAAAATATTGAGCTATAGTTACTGTTACACAACATTATTCGCAAAAGTATGGATCCAGAGCTAGTGTATTTGTGAATGATTAAGTTTTTTTATTTGAAGTACTTTGACTGTTTAAATGCTACTATAAACGTGTAATAATTGGTATCTGTTAATATTCATTACCCACACAGGAGTATATTTTAGCAGAAATTTTTCCCATAACATAGTTGACATATTATGTATATATATATATATATTGTAAAAACATGTATAATCACAACATACAAAGCCTTAATATTCCCAATTATAACTTTAAACTATTAACATGTTCTCGCAGCACAGATATATTAATATTGAGTTACAATCTCAGGTGACGATTTGATTGAAATGTGTCTCGCGTAACAGACTGTATTGCGTCTCTCGTGTCTGACAACTGGATTAATTGGTTATGTCAATAAAGCTTGAGTACCCCTATAAGTCCGTCAGCACAATCATTCATTCCTCACTGTTCCGCTCTCTACAGCACATAGGTACACACTATGTGGTCACCTTAGCCGCTAATTTTAATTAACTAACTTCACTTTTTGGTTGTGTACCTCCCTTATATACTGAGGAGGCTTTTTTCTTTACCGTCTAATAAAAATAGTTCCTGTTCTTCTTTGTAATTCTATTTTTAAAGTCGCGCCTATATTTATTTCGCCTATTGGATTGTTGTAAAATTATTTCTTTCTCTTATTGTTAATTGTATATATTATACCTTATCTTAGTAAATTTCCTTGCAACATTTTACATATTCGTAATGTAAGTTTTTTTACATTAGAGAAGGAAATCCTAGATTTGTAATAACGATAGTATGGAAGGATTCGTTGACCTTTGTCTTCTTTTTATTAGAAAAGAAGTTCCGACAGAAATTTATCTCTTAAAGAACAATCAAACAATTATGAAAAAGGAAATAAGTCTTGTTTTTATATTCATATGATGATTTTTTGAGGATTATATCGTCTGTAACCACTAAACCGACTATAGTCAATACATATAGAACAAAAGAAATGTAAACATGTTATTTACAAAGTCGGGACTGCTGTCTCTCAAATAATACCTTACTATCGTCTAGTGCTGTAATAACACGTATATCAATGACAAACGTAGATATGGTATTCATTTATATTGACTTAAATGCGATCATTCGTGTGTGTAAGCAGGTTTTTGTGCAATATAATGCAGTGCACATATCAAATTAGCTCACTTATGCGCTCACATACATTGGCTTGCAAGAGGCGCGAAAAAATATTAATTTTTTTAGCCACAAAGTTGACAATATCAACCTGTTACCTAATGGGGAACTAAGATCAATTGTCACTGAAAGAAATGAATTTTAAACAACGGGTACATGTAATAGTCATCCAATGTATGTACATAGATTGATTAATTTGGCCGCGATCCTTTTTGTGTTGCTCTTTTGTGTGGTATGCCTTTTACTATAATATTTTGTTTACTAGATTTGCTCAAATCAATTTTACTTTATCCTTTTCACTGCCTTGCGTCAAATATATTACAGTCTTTGTTTTCCTTCTACAAGTAAATGCCCTGTTTTCAAAATATTTCTTATTGGTTTATATAGAAAGACATTTTACACCAATTTTGCGGGGTTTAAGAAAGTTGTGTTATAGTGTTTCACATACATTATACTATAAGTACTGTCTGGGTTCAACTGATTGCTGAGGATTAGTATAAACAACTTTGCTTGCTTATATTTGGGTCATCTATTTATTGAGGACCACCTAAATAAACTATTACTAATATATGTTCTCCCATTCCCACTGTTTTGCTTACGTCGGCATGGGCAAGAGACTATTCTCAATATATCGACTTTATCCAATTTCGCTTGTGGCTATTTATCTTCCGGTTTCGGAATTCCTCATAGCTTTTATGTCAATGTTTATGATGTCTTTCCGAATCTCCAAGTTTGTTTACTGTTGTAGAAGGATGCTTATTAGCCGCTTTGATTAATTACGTAATTTTGTAATTCTTCATAAAGATTTTCCTAACTTTAATATTGTAGATATTGATAAAAAGCTGATGTTGTCAAATTTCAAACTTTCAATAGTAATTTATTTTAATAATTACGTTTATTATTTAAATTGTTTCTTCTTCTCAATAAGTCATGCTTGTATTGTCAATCCATAGCAATGTATTATACATAATACTGATGCTACTATAAGTCGATATTTAAATGTGCATCACAATATACTACCACTAGGTCATTTGTTGTTTTACCCGTTTGTGATCTGTAATAAGCATTAGCAAATGTTCTTAAAGCAATAATAGTTTTGATTTTTAGTTCCTATATTTTGAACGTGCAATATTTAAGAATCTCATTAGCTAGAAGCCTCGTGCTATCAATATATTTAGTTGTGTTTGACAGCTGTGTGACATATAAACACCCTCTCTACATGCATACTGGATATTTCTAACACTTCATACATAATTGAACTATCAATTTTGCCTTTATACATAGATTAGACAAATCTAATTAATTTAACTTATTGTATTTAAAGTGTAAATAATAAGATTGTAATCCATAATATTATTATTAGAAGCATTATTCATATTAGTTTGATAAACTGCTTTCTTTTTTTCAAATATTTATTGTTTACGTGTTCTTCTCTTGTTTTTGTGTTTTTGCTAGTTTCTACTAAAAAAAGCCATTATTAAGTTACCTACTTCATAGTTTATTCAATCTCAAGTTTGATTTCTTCAACTATGCATTATTGTATTATTATTGACATATTAGACCATCTTTATATTAAACATTACTGAAATAATAAAACTCGAAACTTTGTGAAACTTTCGAGTTCCTTGTTCGTTTTAATATATGTTCATAATGTTTATTAGTCAGTAATAAAACAACAATTAATAATAATGAATCTTGTGTTTCTAATTAATAAGGTTTAAATCAAAACTACAAAAGCAATTGTATCACTAAATATCGTTAATTATACTAATTTTATAAGTACATAAATAATTTTCAGTTGAATTTACCGTGTGCGTAAAATGTTTTGCTCATTTTTCTTTTGTTATTTATCAGTAAGATAATAAATTTAATCAGACATAAATGATATCATATCAATTCCACGGGTTTACTTTTTCTAAGAGTTTAGTAGAAATTAAGTTTAACAAGCTGTTTTGACTTTATCATTAAATACGCTTAAAAGATCGTATGACACTTGCGATATCTGTCTAAAGCGTTGTTTATTAATACATGTACTAATTAGTACTAATTAAATGCGAATGAATAAGATAAAGAACCTTTTTTAGATTATGGAGCTGTTTGAAATTTAATTTAAATGTGTTCGAGTGTAGTAGCGTCTATTAATTTAGATATTGACCTGAGATATATTCACCTTATAGGTTATATTGTATGTATGCTATCAAAGCAAAACATAAAAATACAAAATGAGCTTTTCAAAACTCGTGTCAAGCTGCCAGCCAACTTTATTGTTCCTAAACAGAGCGTGAATACTCTGAAACACACAAGATCTGTTGGTAATAAACAAGTCACAATTGGGCGATCTGTCTTCGTTTAATCTGCGGTGCATTTTTGGTCGAAACCAACGTCATGCATCAGCTTTAGAGACAGTCTCATTATGACTGCCATCATTTACACTTATCTCAACTCTCACTTCGCTGGCGACTATAGGTAAAGGACCAAGGCTTGCATAATCTCAGGGGCGTCTTATCGTGTACTATAACCCGATAAATCTGGACATCATATTATGTATGGCAATATGTATGCCCATGCTTGTATTGTACATTTATTCATGATTAACGTTTTGTGTTTTATATACCACACTTCGTTGTCACGTAGAAATATTTGTTTGATCACAATGATTCATCAATTGCCTGAATTGGTTAAGTGACTTTTGACTATCGATGATCAAAAAGATCAATGATAAAGATTTCTTTCTAAAATCTGTGTATGGCAATATACGTATTATATGCAAATAGTGTAACAACGATTTTAAAATGCCTCACGATTTCAGATTTTCTGTTTGTTTATTTATGGATTTAAACGATTGTTGACTATTATTATCTAAAATACATTCAATATTTAACTTTGATACAAAGGAAATGAATATTTAACGTATATGACTTTGCAATAATTTTGTGTGGCGGGTATATTATTATAGGCAATAAATAAAAAAACGTAAATTTTATATATATGTGCTCCGGTAAACATATCAAATGATTACGAAACATATATTTCTGTAATCTATCTTAATAATTTATACTTCTGTGTATTTCTTTGCTGAAACTAAATCTTCGAATTCAAGTTTATTACTGCTATATATCTGTATCTATGTATCTCTGTATAGTCTACTCATATGCGGTTTGTCATATGTTTTAATATACTCTTTACTTACTTACTTACTTAAGTTAGTTTAATTGATTAATTTCTTAATAGAATAATCTCCTTAAACCCTAAACATGGCATAACTATTTCATGCTCCTATTTCATTTGTTTAATGTTAAAATCCATATTGTAGACTTTAGCGTGTATTGCATGTCTCGGAATAATTCCAAAACACGAAAATTAATCAAGCTTTCAAATATACACGTATTACTGCTGGCGGTCAAACGACGGAGTCCAAATGTCCCGTTCCGAAATATTGACTAATGAAATGAGATATTTAGGTCAACCTATTACAAATATACTCATATTAGTATATATTTATATTTAAATATGTGTGTACATTTTTGTTCACTACGAAACTCTTTTAAAAGAAATTTTGACGCATTCGCTACCAACTACGAGTTATTTCACAGTAAACGGAATTGTTCATAATGGATTGTTGGTGTGGGCTAACTACGAGATATCTTGTAGCATTTTTTCCCCTTGAGCTGCATCTACCTAGTCAAGCTATTATTCTCTAGTAATGTTTTATCCTCTCATACTCGCTTTGGCAAAGCCGAGGGAAACAACAAAATAAACTCCTGTTGGTGAACGTGTCAAACTAGAAATATGGGCTAATTACATGTGTATAGGTTTCTTTCGCTGTCCATTCCATGTCAGACGTTTCCATTTATCATTTAATTTGTGTATATCCAATTATATTCTTTAAATTTAGTACATACTCAGACACTAATTTATCACCAACGGCACAAATTCATTGACACTCCCCAAAGTGTATATAGACACTTCCCTTTAATAGGCTAAATTATGCATATATAGAGTTTCAACTGGGCAAATATACACGTGTACTTTTCTCTGTTGTGTTTTTATAAACACACGCACATCTAATTTTACATACAATAATTTGTAAGCATACTGTAAAGTAATTTGCATTTTGATGAATTCAACAATTTTGCATTTATTTCTAAAAATTACACTATTACCTATTGCTTATATTAATCTAGAACCGACATTGAACTTTTAGAAATCAGTACTTTCCTATAGGGTTCCAATTTTCACACTAATATAAGTGTTCCTGAAAGCATTTCTATCAAGCAAATTAGAATGGTTGTCTCAATAAATCAAGCGTCGAATGACCGCCGTGGACCCCAATTATATAGAGGCTGTAAATCTGTAAATAGCTTTTATTTCTAAATAATCTGCGTTTCACTTTTAAAGATGTAATAAAATGTCGTGGATATACGAATGAATTACTTTATGTGTCTATATAAGGTGTAATTGCACAGCTGTTGAAACAGCTTCCTTGTGGGTTTTGTTCTTTTTTCAATAATATGCATTGCACAAAACTCTTCTGATAAAAAGTGTATCTCTGACATCTTAACATTTCCTATGTTGTTCCTATATTTCTACCGAAATTACTATATATATAGTTATTATGTTAGATTTCCAAGAGAGAAAAATTCACAAAATAACATGTAAGCGGTACGAATTTTAATCGATTAATATAAAACATTTAGATTTCTGCACATTGTTTTTGATTATATATTTTCGTTCGGTGTACAATTTGACACATATTATGAAGCCTGACTTTCCTTAATAATTTAATTTTAAATAAAATAGGGGGTCTTTCATTTTACAGGCAATACAACATCAAACACATTTAATAAATTAAAACTACAACTTTTACTAAACGTTTAGTGGAGTTAATTAAAATAACGTTTCCTTCAAACTATTCAGAATCTCCCTACACTTTGTATATAAAAACAAGCAATCTTAATTGGTTTATCAAGTCTACACTAAGGGAGAAAAAAACAAGTCAACTGTCAAAATTATTCGTTAGCTGCTTTTTCCATCCTTAACTAGTTTGTTTCCTTACCTATATAGCTCGTGTCTCCTATACGTACCGTATAAGGGACGAGTGCTGATCTCAAGACAGATCCCCACTTCCTTCCTCCAATCAAATTTAAGTTTCCTCTAAGCTAGCTCTTCAAATTCCAATCAAATTGGTCGACGATAATGAATAAAAGGCTATTTAAGTTATCCCAGCAAAAGAACTGTCACAATTTATCTCCTTAAATTCGAAACACCGAGGCCAGTTCAAAGAAAGAAGAATCAACAATGCTGATTGTAAACAGCTCAAGCAGTAACTGCACCAGCTCGGTCTTTCCTAAGGAGTGGTCGCGAAGTGAGGTCCACCAGATCTACAACCTGGTCCTAGAAGTGGGTTTCTTGGGTGTCATCTTGCTCGCTGGCATCATCGGCAATATTTTGAGCATCCTCGTGCTCACTCGGGACCGAGCCAAGGGTTCTATCAATCTCATCCTTCACACGCTCGCTGTCTGTGATACAGTCTTCCTCGTCTGCTGTTTCTTCTTCCAATTCATGAAGACTGTAAGTGTTTGGAGCCGCTGGATCGCCTACTACAACTTCAACTCCTACCTAACCTCCTACTTTCTCTACGGGACTGGAATGGCCGTCCGTATGTCGCGCAATTGGATCGTCGTCCTCATCTCGATCGAGCGATGGATTGCAGTGTGTCGTCCCCTCCACGCTCCTACTATCTGCACTCGTCGGAAGGCTCGCTGGGCCATACTCGCTATCATACTCATTTCGCTGCTCTTCAGCGCGCCGCAGTACATCGTTCCCATGGTTGTTGTCTCTGTGGACACCAACTGCACAGGTCTTGAGATTGCCAAAATCCAGTTTCGCCCGTTTCTTCGGAGCACGCCCTACTTTGAGATCGGTTATCGGATCATCTGCTACACGCTCCTGATTGTGCTTCTACCCCTGGCTGTCCTGTGTGTCCTCAACTGCCTCCTAGTCCGTGGTGTTCAAAAAGCTAATCGACAACGTTCCAGTCTCACCGTTCCAATGCGCGTTTTCTCCCATTCTGCCACGAGCAAGAAGAAAAACGCTGCTACTTCCTGTAAGCGCAAATCCGGCTCCAGCTCAGGCTCTGACAACTCGATGCAGCACGTGAATGCAGAGGTGAACCGTCTGTGTATGGGCGTGATCGCGGTTTACATCATCTGCGAGGCACCGGCTGTGTTCTACCAGATTGTCTACTTTGTGCAGCATCGTGAGGTAATCATGATCTTGCGACCGCTCACTAATCTCCTGGTCAGCCTCAACAGCGGCATTAACTTCTTCATCTATGTCTTCCTCGGCAAACGGTTTCGACGCCACTTGTTCGCCCTCTTCTGCCGGCCGCGCACCAAGCGGTTCTCCTTCTCAGAGTCGAGACTCACTTCTCGTCGAGATACGGCCCTATCGAGTATGTCCTGTCATGGACCCCTCATCAACAGACATTAATCTCGTTCTGCCTCACTTTGCTTTCATCCTGCATATAAAAATCCTATTTGTAACGTTTGTGTTTTGTATACTTTGTATACTTTCTTCATTTAACGATTAATTGGCGTTTTATGTGAACTTTGTGACTGTTTAATTAAATCGTCTTGTTTTACTTTACAAATAGTAGTTAAGTACACCCTGCATTTTCCCTAGGCACATTCTGATGTGAACTTGGAATGTATTCACAACTGCTTGATGTCATACGAACAAAATGACATGGGATTAATGGAACTTTTCAGTTGTCGCAGATTGAAACTACGTTTTTTAATTATTTAAAATTTTGTATTGTCTTTTTTGTAATAGAAACTATACAAATTGTGAGTCAATTAAAGATGTACAGTGAATTTATTACTGTTTATTACTACTTATTTGTGAAACATCTTGATATTTGTCTAACTAAAATTAATGTGTAAGTAAACCTGAATTATTTGTCTACAATTTATTGTCAGAGAGTGCTTTTATTTGAAAACTTTTTTATTTGTATAAATCATATCTCATACATTTTTTCAAATTGATTAATTGATTAATTGGAGGAATTTGTTATTTATTTTATGTATACTGATATTTTAATTCACTGTATGCTTAATTACTTTTGCACTCCTATTTGTATATATGTAATATGTAATACCAGATATATCTACCAAATTAGTATTCAAGATTCTCGACATGTACATATATATGTATAAGCACAAATAGGATTTTTAGTTTTGTAAATATTTATTGTTTATACTTACAAATAACGTACTACCTGTGTACCATTATGTGTACGTGTAATATACATCGTTTAGAATGAGTATATAAATAAATCGTGTATGGTCTATATCTCATGAAATTATATTGATACACAATTTAGCAATTGATAAATTGTGTATTTGTTGAAATAACATTATTTATTTTATAGCTTTATACCAGTTCCTTTGATTCACATGACACCACTTGTTATCTAGTGCGTTTAAGTTATTAGGAATAATAATAATTACTGTTTATATATAGGTTGGACTTTACTATATTAAAAATAGTCTTAAAGGCTGTTTTTAAGGCGGAGTTATTAAATGAATCTGGTCCGTATTTACAACGTCAATATAATTACTGATTCCCAATCAAGAAAGACTGCAAGAAGCCAGCAGTTCAAAAAATCTATTCTATAATGATGACAGATTTTTTATTAATTAGATTTTTGTATTTTAGAAGTAGCGTATTTAAACCAAATTTGGAATTCTTTAGTTCTATTCAGACAATCCTTTTATAACCAACCTTTTCATGAAAAAATTGCCGATACTACTGATAGTTCGAGCAAGACTTTGGAGGGTTAGGAATATCGTCAGTTGACAGTGGTTCCTGTTATAGCAACTGATTTATTGTCAATATTTTAAATATTGATACTGTAGGGGGGGGTTCCATTTTTGTAGTTTTCTTAGGCTTTTCAAGACACTCCCATTTCATTATTCACTTTGTCGGGTGAACAAGCTTTAACATTCAGTCATGTGGAATTAATCGACAAGAATCTTATTTTATTTAAACATTAATAATTAATTATAGGTTGTATAGTGACTCAGCCTACAATTGCCATGCTATTGCATTTAAATATTTTCCATTTAATTACTTCCCTACTTTGCTTTTCTTTTCTTAATTTAATACATAGCTACGAGAGTATGTAACTATATATGACAGATTTGATTAATGATCTTCATTACTATCCTACAGTGGTCTTTTTTATTTTAAATATAAGATAATTTCGTTTACGTTAGATGTTGGCTATGTACCGTAAAGTATTTTTTGTAGCTGATTTTTACTCCATAGGATTTTATTTTTTACTTTGACTCCGGTTATTCAGGGAAATATTATATTTATTTTTACTTTCAAAAACGGGAATAACTGACCGTGTTTTAATAATAAGTGATGTGTTGTATTATTTTTAAAAAATCAACAGGAGTATCAAGTAAAACATATTTTGCGGTTTTTATTATCAGATGTTTTTTAAGTTAAAGTTTTTGGTATCAATTGCATGCATATCATTCTATGGGAAACTATTTTATGCACACGATTTTACACGTCACTTGTTATAAGAGAATATAAATGAGTTACTATAAATAAAGCATAAAGGCTGTATTTCAGATTTAGGCTGTTTTACAAAAGGAGAACAATTATATTAATTTATAATCTTTCATGTTAATTAATGATAAGTTCCGGTAATGTTTCTATAAGCAAAAAGATACATGCTTATAAATGATAAAAGTAAAAAATACACATTCAAAATATAGTGTTCTGTGTTTATATAGGTTTTCCCGATCAAATAAAGATGGGCGACAGAACAAATGCGTCGATGTCAGATCAAATGGAGACGGCTGAGATATGAATTTTAAAACCGCACATTTCGTCAGTCCAAATGTTGACACGGCCATATTAAATGCGTCCAAGGAAAATTAAATTTGACAAACTAATTATATATGTAGAGCGTTTAGAGATTATAATGTTAACTGAGGGTTGATATTTATGTATTGTGCCATCTTAGATTAAAGTTTTTTGTTTATTTATGTCAATGTATATAACACCAGAAACACCCAAATTTATGTCTTTATAAATTGCATAAATTTTAATTATATTAAAAAATCAACTTAAAGATAAACCATTAGATTCCTCATGAAAAACTAACTCCAAATTTAATTTTCATGTGTGAGGCAGGCAATTTATATATTTAACACGCTTATTCCCAAATTTGGCCCAAATGAGTAAACTAAAATAAATAATAGAGCAAAATATTCATTAAGTAATGCATTAGATCGTAATATTTTCAGGCTATAGTATACGAGCATATAATACACACAGATAACTTTTATTATATACCTATATATAATATTTTTAGATAATATATATAGTAGGTATATAAAATTGTTCACTTTACTTAAGCGTAATTTATTTTACATATTCAGTGCGTGTCAAAAGTAATACCGAATGTTAGTGTTTTATTGTCAAACACTTACAACACAACAGATCGCTGTTCACTTTATATTTCGGCTGGCGTCTCTGCTGCGGGTCTCATTGGCCCTTGTGTTATCGACGGTTCTCTAAATGGAGATAAATACTGTGCGATGCTGCGAGATCAAATTTTGCCACAGATAAAACAAATATCATGGTTCCAACAGGATGGTGCTGCACCATATTTTGCCAGAAATGTACGTACCATACTAAAAAAAAGTTTTCTAAAAGTTGGATTGGTCGGGGTGGACCAGTACATTGGCTTTCTCGTTCTCCTGATTTAACCCCACCTGATTTTTGGTTATGGGGCCATCTAAAATCCCTTTGCTTCGTAAGTCTTAAACCACAGAATTTTCAAGAACTAAATGAAAGAATTACTTCAATAATGGATGGATTGAAGAGATGGGTTACTTCCGAAGGTGTGCCAGTCTGTGACACTTCAAATGCAGGAGTTGGTTGAGCAAGGTGGCGAACGATTACAAGATAGGGGACATTCAAACGTTATGTACACAGTACATGTTGTTTTGTAATTTTTCTAAATTAACGTTTGTAAATATATTTGACAATAAATCACTACATAAAACACTAAAACTCGGCATTACTTTTGACACACCCTGTATATTAAATAAGTATTGCAAAGCTACTTCTGAAGAGTTTACTACAATCATAATATTGAAATCTGTTTTAATAATAAGAATACTGCAAGAATAATAAAAATCTTAAATTGCTACAAGAAATAAACACTTGTTTGGTTGTCTCGAATTAGATTACTTTTATATGTCTGTAGTATGCTGTATTAGTCCGGCAGAAGTATGGCTGAACCTGGAAATTCTATGCAACGTTTTTTGGATTGATTTTGGTAGCCCAGGGTCTACTCGTTCAGAATCTAGCGGGTGCACTCCGGGCACCCTTGAGCGTTTTGAGAAATCCAAGATGGCTGCCGTTTCATATAACTCACTATAATTCAGTTAGCATTTGACCTAGGATGATAATTTTGGTGTCTAACCATATGTTTTGAAGGGCAAGGAATCCATTGAAACTATTTATTTGACTGGTTGGGGATTGCATCATAGGGAAATCCAATATGGCTGCCGTATTACAAAATTAAAACAAAAACAAACAAATTCACTATTATATTATATGTTGATTGAATTATATATAATATACATACCTAAAAATTGAGCATCTACTCTATTATTAAAAATTCTCTTAGAAATATTTGTTTAATACACAGTAATTTTCAATATAGGTAATAGGAAAATTGATATTTATTATATAGGAAAGTTGGACACAAGGATTTATATATATAATGCATTTCAAACAATTCTATAACATTATTTTGTTAATGAGATCAAGAGTGACATTTATTCGATTCATCAGATTTGTTTAAAACAATTTCTTTTATCTGCTAATCAACATGTTCAG
>JAYRBW010060941.1:0-10554 GCA_036023295.1 Invenusta paracnida | reverse complement strand
GCACTCCTTATCTGTTTGATCCAATAGAAACAAATTCTACTAATTTCATTGACATGGTCCTTGAAGGTGAGCGCCACGTCAAACATCACTCCAAGATTTATGGCAGAACTTGTCGGGTGTATGATAATTCCATTGAAGAGTAACGAGATGTTGCATTGAACCAGTCGGTTATGTCTGTGTACTATTAGATTTGTTTTTGACGGATTTTTTCAATTTGTTGCTTAACATCCATAAAAATATGGCTTCGAGACACAGTTCGATCTTTTCAATATGTGTTTCTTCTTCCAGGCCTATCCAGTTGGATGTCATCAGCGTAGAAATGGTATTCTACACCAAATGATTTAATTATGCTTGATAGGGGACATGTGTAAGCAGTGAAGAGGAGCGGTCCCAACACACTTCTCTGGGATACACCATGGTTGAGTTTGCGCTCAGTCGAATTTGTATTTTCCACAAACACTGTAAGAACGATTTGTTAGGTAATCTCTTATTCATTTGAGGCATTTCTACTGACACCGAACCATATTTCAAGCGTAGAAATTAGAATATCATAGTCAATGGTGTCGAATGCCGCTGTTAGGTCGAGTAGAACGAGGGGTGTCACTTTTTTCAAGTCAATGTTGTAAGCACACTGTCACTAATGTACATATAATAGTGCAGATTCCACACTATGTGATTTTTTGTATGCCGATTGTTGATCACGATACAAATTATTTTTGGACATGTGGGTGTGTAACTTCGATGCTGCAATGCGTCCAATAGTTTTGCCAGAGAAAGTCAAATTGGACACTGACCAGTAATTAGAGAGCATTTCTTTATTTAATGACTCTTTCTTCAGAATTGGAGTAATTTGGATGCCTCTTTATACATTTGAGGAAATCTGCTTTCAGTGAATGATCAGTTTGTGATAGCTGTGATAAATGGTATAAGCCTTGATAAACAAGGATAAAGCAAATAACATGGACAGGGGTCAACACGAGATGTCTTTATAGGAGAAGATAAGATGATTTTATGAACAGTCTCAGTTGATGACATTTGAAATTGAGTCAAATTTTAGCCTGTGGAACATTTGGAGTGATTAAAGGGTAATTTTTCTGAGATAGCGTTTGATAAATTGTTTATAATTTTTTGACGAAAAGAAATCATCCATGCTATTTGCAGGAATATCAATGCCAGGTAAGGACACAGGGTCAGTGCGGTTTGATAGGAGGAATTTCATAGTTGTAGAAAGGTGTTTGTAACTAACTTTGCCATATTTTATTTATATTCTTTGACTGATAACATTCGTACTGGAGTGTGCTGATGACAGATAAATCTTTTAATTGATAATATTCGATTTTTATTTTCTAGATAAGTTGACATATTTCTTTTAAAACCATTCGATATTCTTTCCAGTGTGACTCAAGTTTTGTGTGCCATGCACGATTTTTCAAACTACGACGCAGACGACGCTTTTCCATAATGGTTGGTGTTATCCACGGATCTGAAACTTGTTTGCATTTATTCAATTTATTCAATTAAACGGGTGCATGTGTTTCCAAGGTTTCATGAAGTATTGTATTAATGTGATTAGATAAATCATCTGTGCTAACTGTAATATGTATTGCATTAAGGGCAGTAGATAAATGTGTCATGAATTGGTCAATATTTATATTGTTTATTCGACGCGATGAGACTCGTTTAGGTCTTTCGTTCTTTTGTTTTTTATAGGACAGATCGAATGTAATTGTGTAATGGTCAGATATTACTTTTGGTGTCATTGTAGTAGAAATTACAGCTATTTGAGTTGAATTTGGACAATTAGAGTAAACCGAGTCCAGTGTGTTGCCGGACGTATGAGTAGCCACCCGAGATCTTCATGAAGTTTTATGAATTCGGCAGCTTGTTTATTCTTCATATCATTAACATGAATATTAATGTCTCCAGCAATAATAATAGATAATTTTGATTATTTTGAAGCTAGATACTAGGCAGTGAATTCATTGCTGAATTCATCAATTGATTGTAATAAACACAAATTAAACGAATCAGTTGGTTATAAGAATCAGATAGTTCAACTTCAAAGTAATTCAAAGCTCTCAGGAGACTCCGAGTAACTTGTTGTACACGTTTAATGTTTTATGTGTTTTTATGTATGATAGCAATGCCACCTGCATCTCTACAATTAATACGATTTTGAGTAATAATTGAGTAAGTTTCTTTTATAATGTTAGGAAGAAATAAACACAGCCTATAGTTCGGTTGTCTCGAGTTAAATTACGTTATATGACTGTATACTGTAATTATCGATAGCTAGCTCTTATAGTGTGGGCATAGGTAATTATATAGATTGTATACCTACAGATATTTGAATTTTTAAAATCAATTTAAATTTGAAATAATATATACAATAATATATGTATTTATATACACACCTATACAAAAGGTTTTAATATAAAATGCCACAATACATAAACATCAACTCTCAGTTAACATTATAATCATTCTCTAAACGCTCTATATAATTATTGTGTCAACATTTAATTTTGCTTAGACTCATTTTACATGGCCTTGTCAACATTTGGTCTGACGAAATACGCGATTTTAAAATTCAAATTTCAGCCGTCTCTATTTGATCTGACGTTGACACATTTGTTCTGTCGCCTGTCTTCTATTTGATCTAGAAAACCTATACAATTACTGGTTTTTAAATTATATTACAATGTAGTCAAGTATTCGAAGTATAGGCATATACCTGATATATAGCCATATATATAAAAAAACGGATACTGTAAAAGTTTACAATAAATATAAAATAAATTGAAGTTAAAATTAAAATTAAAATTAAAATTGCGACATTGTCAAATTATTTAAAGTAAGTGTTTTAAAATGTGTAATTATATTGAATTTTATTTTAAGTAATATATATTTTTTAATAATAAGTTTATATGTTTCTAGATTTTAAAATTCATCGATTTTTTTCAGTGTAACTGAGGGGAAACAACCCTTGGCAATTGAAGCTGGCTACAACATGTTTGAGATGCCCGATAAATCGGACGGCTATCCAGCCATCATGCCACCACAATCTGGACTCAAACAAAACGAACACTGCCAACAGCATCACAAGAGAGCAAAACCGAGGGAAAGAGACCGAGTACAACATTCCAGCCGGTCTTCTGGGCTTCCCTACCACCCTGAAAACCAACCGCAGCCGCACGAGCCGCACTATCTGCACCATCAAGACCACAACAAGCATAACTACCCCCATCACCATGAAACGCCAACATCCTCCTCCCAGCGCCAGAGTCAAGCGGACTACTATCTTCCGATGGAAGAGAGTCCCTCACACACATGTAGTGCAGGTCATCGCCAACCATCTACGGGAAATCGATCACGACCCTCTTCGCGGCCAGCCTCTCGATCCAACTCACTCAGTCGATTCCGTCACGCCCCTCCACATGACATGGACCTGGAGATCGAGATCAGTGACGACCTTGAGATCATGTACGACCCTCCTGGACCACCTGATCAGGACACCGGATCCTACGACGAACTGAGTGTTCAGCGGCCTCTTTTAGAGCGAGTTCCTCAGCAGCATCAACCACAACAGTCACCCATTTCCTCACACCAGCTGCGCAGTCTGCTTCAACCGCATCTTGTGAACAACAGTAGCGAATCGGAGATCAGTCCACAGAACCCTACACCCACACCACCGCCAGTGGTACAAACTCACTCAGGTCGGCAGACACCGCGGGCCCACCAAACGCCGGTACAGAGGATCGCCAATGTATCCTACGCTTCTAGTCCCTCAGAACAGGTCAACTGCTTGGACAGTAGTGGGCACGGATACAGTGGGAGACAGCTGGTATCTAATCAGGTGCATCGTCCCACCTCGTCACACCCTCAAAGTAGATCGCAGAGTGAGGCCTATAGAGGAGGCAGCAAACAGGATCAGTCTTGCGCTCCACCACCTAGTTATGAAATGGTTGAGAAGGAATCCGTCTTGTAGCCACGTTAAATATCTGTACCTATCCTACAAAACTATATTACGCAGGTATATATATATGTATGTACACTGATCTGATTATATAGGAATAATCTTCGGCACCAATTTCTAAGCCTTTAATTTTAACATATATAGATTATATAATGACTAACATGGAACATCGAAAAAACATTTGATTTATAAGCCATTAAAACTTTAAATATTAATTAGATTATATACATAATATTATCTAGAATATAAATTGAACGTTAACTTATATGAATCCTACCTATTTCGAAGGATAATATAATATATGTTTCGCTTTTGTTCAAACATTTTCATTGCCTGTTTTCATTTTAAAATAATAATTCTGCTTTTTTATATTTTATCATTAACAAGCATTAAAAATTGCTTAGACAGAAATGATTAAATAATATATATTTATTTGAAATTATAAAACAGTAAACTCGATTTATGATAACTCTTAAAGCTTGTAAAAGATTATTTTATGTGGCGTTTATTTTATTAGTACAAAAATACTCATTTATAGACTTGATTAATTATTAGTAAAGTGAATTAATTTACTTTATGATAAAGAAAAAATATTATTTTGAGTTTATTAAGTATTATTTACACGTCATAATTCTGCTGTAAATATCACTACAAAATGACTGATTTTAATTTGAATTCGATAAATGTATACTATATTTTCTAATTAGGTGTTATTCATAAAGTTGTATTTTACTTGAATGTTTATGCTGTTATCCAGATTTGTAAACAACGTAAGGTTCATTCATATACATGTTAACTGTATGACCGATTCAAAGAGAAATATGTGATATTGTAAACTTCTTTATACAAGCTTGCCATCAATATAAATATCCCCTTTCAGTGGTATACTATCAATTATTGAAAGTGATTATAATATCTTTAAGTTAGTATATTTTCTTTATAGAACCCGTTTATTACTATTTTTATTGTTAAATTTATGCGTTCACTAAATTAAAAATCGGAAAAATTATACCATCTGTCTAAAAGTAATCGGTAGAAAGTTACAAATAATTTCTTTACTTGCAAATTAAAAATTTGACGTCCCCACTTGGTATAAACTTTCATGTTCATTATTTTTTTAATCAGAAATACATAAAAATGTATGTAATTTATAATTAACATATTCGTTATATATAGATTTGTATTATAAGGAACAATTATGTATATTCATCATCACGAAAACTGAATAATACGTGTATTCATATAAACTTTGGACTACATAACCACATTTTTTAATATCTGTAAATGGCTTTTATATTTTAACAAGAGATTTTTCAAAATTGCATATGGATCATACTAGAAATTTACATTTAAAAGATTATAGATCATTATCAAATTGAACATGCTCACACAAAATATGGGAGTACCAATATATGTGAAATTCGGAGAAAAACATACTTTCCAATAATAACAGTATATATGTAAAATATACCTATATACATTAATGTATTGTACTTGTGCGTAATGTACTGTATTAATAAATGCAGACTGGGATTTTTTATCATTATTACATATGTAACCACAATTACAATATTATTTGGACAATATATTGTATATTACATGCATACGCTTATTGTCTCATTATTATATAAAAATCGTTTATAAAAAATAATTATATAAAAATAATTAGCGTATACGCTAATTATAAATAAATAATTTTTTAACTATTGTCTCGTAATACATATTCATACATAAATTTGGAGATTGATAGAATAATATTTTGATTCGCTATATATCTATATTACTTAGGCTAATAGGGTGCAGGAGTTTATTTGTCAAATTAACCGTGTTATGTTTGTTACCATTTTTTCTCTAAATGGTTAGATTTTCATGTAATCCTGAATTAAATTGTGTCTTTTTAAAACATATTTTGAGCATTTAATTACAAACTGTGTTTTAATTTATAATCTTAAAATTAAAACAATGTCACAATATTTAAAAAAACGAGTATCTATGTACAGTTGAAGTTGGAATTTTTTTTTATATGGATTATAATGGTATATTTCGCTATATGTATGTATATGGAATAGATAAATATGACTTATTATGTACTTAATCAATTTTTATATATAATATATAATATATAATCAGATACTATAATAATATATATAATCATTCAATATCTCTATTAATAATAAAAAAATGTATATTTAAAACATTTGACAGAACGCAAATGAGTACAACATGCGAAAGCAATATTAACAATATTAAGGAACATTTGGCATAAAAATAAGAATAAAACATGGACTAAAGAGTATAAAGTACGTATATAATAGGAAAAAATTGGAATAGACAAAAGTTAGATATAGTTAGAATTAAGAAGTATTCGCGTAATGAAAATGTTAAGTCATTGGTCTAGGTGACTCGAATATTAAAAAGGTTAGACGTTGATCGAAGGTAATGTTTATGCGATTGGGCATTTGGAAGGAGAGAATAAAACTTGCGATATTGGTTGCGTTTAATATCATCGAAAATTTTGGCGTCATGTTTAGCAATTTGGAAAGAGAGGGCATGCATTTCTTTAATACAGAAACGCCATTTCTTAAATCTTTTGAGAAAAAATTTCAAGTCTGTTTTTGTTTGTTTTAGTCTTGAAGCCCCTCACTGCAGGAGATGCATAAGTGATTTTCGAGATGATGATGGAAATTGAAAACTATCTTGATGTCACATTCTGCAAGCCCGAGATAGCGTAGTATCTTCAAACTATAAAGCGATTTAATAGAAAAATTTATTATGTTGGTGATATTTTGCGTCAATTTAAGTTTGGAGTGCATATCCCTAGAATTATCATTTATTCCACTTTTTTGGTGATTGCGAGTTTAGGAATGTCGCAAAAGCTGTATTTGTGGCGGCTGATTATAATAATTTCAAGTGATTTCCTCTCATTTAGTTAAAGGTTGTTTGCTGTAGCCCAATATGTAATGTTGGTCAGTTCAGCTTCTATCTCCTTGTGGTTTGAGCCTCTAATGATAAGGTAAGTTTCATCGGCGTAATAAATTAAGAAATTATCTATGTTCAGAGTTCAAAGGTCTGTGGTGGTAATGGCGAAGGCTATAGGTCCAATAGCGGAGCCTTGGATAACACTGGAGTTGATTCCAAGGTAGAAGGAGCTATTTCTATTAAAGTCATAGTTCGATGAGAATGATCTTTAAAATAATCGACAAGCCAGTTGTAGGTATTGTCTGGTAGAGGTAACTTTGATATTTTTCTATGAGAATGGTATGCCTGACGGTATCAAATGTTAAAGGGTTGAAAGGCAAACGATTGATTCGTATTCGCGAATTGAGGTTAGAGTACTGAGGAGTATAATAAGAGCTGAAGTCTTACAGTCTGTGGGGATAAAAGCGTGTTGATTGTGTAGGTTTGGTGATTTATTGAAAATCAAAGGATAAATGAATTGTTTGATGAATAATTTCTCTATGACTCGTGAGAGGATGGAAGTAAACGAGATGGACAATGGTCTATTAAGTAGCAGCGCAGCCAAGCGTAGGAACCAACTACACTGAAAAAAAGTATGTTACTCTTAGCTATAAATGTGTATTGAAACACATATTTTAGCTGTGTATGTAAACAAATTCAGGTATGTGTGTATGTCGGTGTGTACTGCCGTGTTTTCTAACACACAACGGTCTGATTAACTCATAAAGTGTGCAGTATTGAGCACGTATGGGAGATTCTATAAAAAATATCTATATGCATTTATATACTGAAAACAGAAATAATCCTGGTAAAAAGTGTCCATTGAATCGCTTATGCATATAAAATCCTTGATGCATAAGTTAAAATGTAGCCAAAAATACATATGACATCAACAATAATAATAAAAATTGCATAATTATAGAAAAATAATTTAAATGTTTATGGCATATATATCCACTGTTTTGTACCTTAAGGAGCCACCTTTAAGTAATCCGAAGGCTACCCGGTTGAATCGCTATCGATTCTGCCTTTATTTGTTTAATTATATTTTTGGTTTTTGTTTTTACCGAATAAATTAATGGGGTTTATTGGGTAAGGAATATCTGGCAGATTAACCTAACTAAAACACTGTAAGAAATCGCTAAAAAACGTATTAAATACTTAGTGTTTGGTTTTAATACATATTATAAGTAAAAAATATGAAAAAATAGACGTGTGGTTTTATCCGTATTAATACATATTAAAAATACGTATATATTGGTCAGAGAGGATAGGTTTAAGTAATAAGCGACTTCACAATGGAAGTGAGGAAGAGAGATAAATTCGAACATTTTATTCGTAAGTCTGGAATTCAAACTTTCCTGTACACGTGTGACTGGAGTATAACAGACAATGCATAATATGCATTGTCTGTTATACTTGATAGAGCTAAATATTATTTAGCACCCCATTATTTATTAAGGCCCCTAATATTAATATTGTATGGGTGCAAGTCTCTCTTTCTCTCTCCTCGATCAATATATGTATGTACGTAGACTCATTTTGATGCATCCCTTGTCCGATTTGGTAAAACGCTGTTTTACTGAATATATTCAGTGTATGTACATTGACAAAGATTTATTATAATAAATCTTTGTCAATTTACACAATTGCAGCGACTCACAATTTTCTTTTTAAGAATTTAGTTTTTTGGATTTAAAAAAATGATATATAAGAAATGCAACTGTATATCTGTTAGTTATAAGTATTGTTTTATATCTATTATAGAGTGATCTTAATCTATATTATTTTGCTGTAGTTCGCTCCTTTTTAGAGTTATTTTTAATTGGTCTTTTTTGAAACTTATACATTTCCTTGTTATTTTTATATAGGTAGGGTCACATATTGTATGCATTAGGCAATGTCGTTGTTGTTTTATTTTTATGTAATGCAAGGTCATTGAAATACTTATTATGTTGTATTTTATATAAATAAAATGTATGTTAAGTGTATATATGTCTCACATTTTACTACTTAAAATAACATCTGAAGTCCAATTTGTTATTTATTTCAACTTCATAATAGTTACCCGTGTTTTACTGAATTAGCCCTATTTAAAAATTATATTATTTTTTATTATGATCATATATGTATATCCAACATTTGGCTTGATCATTTCTCAAACATTTAGCTCTTCACGTGAAACGTCGATGTGTATATATTGCTTTTTAATGCCTTCACGATTGTTTCACTGTGATTGAGTTACTTGTTTGGCTATTCGACGATTCAGAGCCCATTATTGTTTTGTATTAAATGATTATATTGTATGCATCTTTTGGTATCCTACAGGCACCTTTTGATATCCATCAGGCAACTTTTGGTATCAGCTGTAGGCATCTTTCGATATCCTGCAGGCATCTTTTAATATATTTATAGGCATTCTTCTAATATCCTTAAGGCATCTTTCGATGTCCTACAGGATCTTTCATAGGATTCCTATTATAGACCTTGCAGGGATTTGTGCAACTCATCCTATAAAATCCCTAAAAGATTTGAAAGATGAATAGTCTAGGGTTACTACGTGTTATTATTACCCACAGAGATACATATAGTTACATATATATGTACTCTGTGATTATATACCCATGACTTTAAACAAGGGTTCTTCAATTCAATAAGGATGTATGATGTAAGTTTAAAAAATATAATTTGTAATATTTTACACTTTACAATAAAAATATAGAAATTGGTACTTGGCAGTAACTTTACGTCAGCCGGTTTCAATTGACTCCGAATGTTACATCTTAGTTTATTATTTGGGAAAACTTTATATTTCCTTTTAATCATTAATATAATATTATACATATATGAAATAGTATATTTCTAAACAAGCTTTTAATGGCATATCATGATAAGTAATATCAAACTTGACTTTATTAATTTTGGAAACGCTATAAAGTATTCATAACAAAGTACTTTTGAATTATTACTATTTAAATTGTAAATAAACTAGTAGGCATATTTATGGGTACAAAGCTAGGTATATACTATGCATTTTATTTACAAATTCGCATATATTTGCACAATATATATAAAATTTATAATTCAGTGTTGCAAATTTGACATTTTGTACTAATTTAGTAATAGTTTTGCCTATTCCTTGATATTCGCTATATCTTGTTTATCTCAATTGTGAGAGATATTTTACAAGACGCAGTTTTATAAATATGAAAAATATATTTTAACGATATCGGGGATCTGAAATTTGGAAAAACATTTCACTTAAATATACAATTAATTTCTTTACTGTTAATAATAATTGCTTCAGTTACATATCTTTATTTTATATTTGATTTTATAATATATATTTTTTTATTAGAAAGTTTATTTTTTATTAACGATAATGATGTTAAAATTGACTCCTTTCCTTTATACTTTATTTTTCTTGATATGTTCTGAAATATTTTAAATATTGTGAAATAGAATAATAGTATGCATTTTACTATTAAATGTTATAACTAGGAACAGTGAGTGTCTGCTAGATTATATTAATTAAGCAGTTTATTATTATAAAATCATTTCATAAGATAAGATTACTTTTATAGAATATAGCCTATATTCTGTAGGTAAATATACCTATA
>JAYRBW010060940.1:0-10554 GCA_036023295.1 Invenusta paracnida | reverse complement strand
TGCAAGAGAAATCTAAAACTGAAGTGGAATTAGCGCCAGATGTAGCCCATAAATTGTATGCCTACAATCTTAACCAATAAATCAGAAAACGTAAAATGGAAGAAGAAGAAGCTGAATTACCCTCCAGTCCATCGCTACAACCTGAACCTGCACCACAGCCAGACAATTTATTTAGACAGGCAGTTGATACGTTTCCCAAGTACTGTCGGAGCAAGGGTCGTCTGCTTCTAAGTTTCCTTCCATCGAAAAATTATAAATGGGATCAAGGTCGTATTTTTTATCTGGATGGCAAAAAGTCAATACAGATAATATATTGGACTTAGTGCGCGCAGTATGCAGTTGATAGCAGAATAAAGAAAGCTCCACCAAATGGCTGGCTTCAATTTGAAAATGATTTACGCCCCATGAATGTGCCACAATATATTATGAGGGCAGACAAGCAGGTAATGCCAAGTACGCCACCAGAATCAACGGAGCAACACCCATCGCCGTCAGACTGGCATGTGTGTCAACACCACAAGCCCTAGTACCAATAGTACATCAACCCATACCATTCAATAGATGTTTATTTGGAAACGAGGGAGATGACTCATGGATTTAACCGAGATGTCTCATAGCTAAATGTTTTAACTATGCGTGTTTTGTATACGATTTGTATACGATTCTCCTCAATTCTGATTGGTTGTCAGGAGCTGGGGCGGAGGGGAGTTGGAGGAGGGGTGAGTTCGAGGTACTTTTACCCTACTACTGATAGAGTATTGATAGAGTTTCAACTATAGAAATTATTCATTATGTTTGCCCACGAACTTATTTATTCAAACTATTGCGTCATTTTTTCAGGTAATTAGTTTGAATAAATATGTCTGTAGTTTAAGCCGTATTTCTATGATAATTAACTCGCGATTCACGTTAACAATATTAACCAATCAAATCACGCCGTGTTGTTTGGTTGTCAAAACCGAACTAGACACATTCATCTACAAATTGCGAATTAGTTTTTCGATTTGTTTCGACATGTTCGACATGTTTTTTTTTATTTAGTGGCAAGACAGTAATAATTTGAGAATATTATCCCTTAAAGAAATAGTAAACACTATAGGGTATGCATAATACAATTTTCCCCCAAAAAAGTATTTATTTAAAACATACTTAACCATATTTCTTCAGTGATATTTTGGTTTTCATTCTTTGTTATATTTGATCAGATATGGAGCGAAAGCCTTGCTTACTCCGCAGAAACGCAACTTAAGCAATGTATCTTCGACAAAGTATTGTTCCACCAAACGAATATAATTTCATTTACAGTATTTTCGGTAAATATATTGACTGCCTTCTGTGAATGGTATAATATCAACGTATACCAAAAGTGCACTTCTGAGATGAAAGATTGTCTTCCATATAATCAGGTAGAAACAAGTAATTATTTAATATTAATATTGTGGCTTTTTAACCATGTGGGTACTGTTTATAATATATTGTTCTACGTTTGATTTATACAATAGAAACAAAACACTGACAATAAAAGGTTTATAAAATTAACTCAAATACATATGTCAATTTTTATATGTAACACGGATGGGTATATTTTATCCCAATAGACAATAATATACGTATCGCAATTTCCACCCGCTTCTAGATCATCCACGACACTGTCCAGGAGATAGGGTGCGCCTTCATCCCCGTTAACGAGTGTTGGGACAATCAACCTGAAGTGGACGATGTTGCCTATACTTGTTACTATGATAAAGTGTAAGTAAAGGTGTCCTGCTTCTTCCCATTTGCAGGGGGTTATTTTTAGATAAAATCCCAACTTATTTGATTCTTTATAGTTTATACTGTAGATAAATAGGTTACATTAAATGGTTAAATAAATGTGACACATTTTAGAGTTCCATTTCAGTTCTACTCAGCGTTCGTAAAAGTTCAGCGGATATATTGGTAGTACATGTGTGCTATATACCGACATAGAATAAAAATAAGATTAGGTAAATGATTTAATCCTATCGATACCGTGGAAATAGATGTATGGGTGGGGGCTACATTATTGAAACAAGTAACCTTTTTCACTCAAAACCTAAAATAAGTTCATACTCTATAGAATCTGTACATATTTATTCATCTAATTAATAGGTTTTATTTTTGTTAATTGCAACAATTTTATTTGCTGTTGTCTATTTCTTATTGCATCGGCTTTTATGGATCGACTTTGTCAATTAGTGACTAACATAGATTTCATACCTTACCTTTAATTGTGAAAACAGATTAAATAATAGTAAATGAATAATAGACATTTATTGAACTATCATAGTTCAATGAAATTTGGCATATAAATATGAATTAAGATTGTCACTGACTGATATACTAATACAATTCGCCGAAAACAAGAACTTCCCTTTTTTTATTTAATAAATGATAATGCCAAATTATACAATCTAAACCATGTACTGCAGTCGATGGTAATATAAACAAATACAATATAGGGTGTGAAAGGCGGGGAAACAGCAAGCAATTGCATTTATATGATCTGAAAAGACACCATTTTGTACATTCACCTGTTGATTATAATTATCAATAAAGTCAACATAAAGTAGTGCCTTTATAAAATATAAAGACCTCATGTTAGCTCGATGCTCAAAGCAAAACGAATTGAAATATCAGTCAGTAGTATATATATATATATATATACATATATAGTATTAACAAGTTTAGTCCAAACTCGATGAAAAAATTTGGACCAAAGTTTTCTATTACTCAATTTTTTCCTTCAGAGTTTTTTTTATCCGTTTTTATTAAAACTATAAAACAGCAATTTTATGCATGCTTATACAACTACGAGTTTGGACAACACGAAAATCCCCAAATAAATATCTGTTTCTTTTAGGGACTACTATAATACTAGAATTCCCTGGTTTCTTTCTAAATGTTGTATTATGAGCAAAAACAGAGAACGTCTAAAGACAACCTGACCGCCGTCTGGAAAATCACGTAGTTGAGCCGAAACTCGGCAATACATCAACTGTAGCTCTCATTTTTGAACATGACAAAAAATCTATACTGGTAGTAGTGAAATTGTGCTTTTTACGTTTCGATTCATTTTGATCAAGTAAAAAAACCCGCAGTGGTATAGTTTTTTACCCCCGTTGAGCCAACACTTGCCCTCGATCTATACTGACTGAAATTGCTGACAAGCTGAGAACTTCCAACAAAATAATAAATTTACCATCAATGCGGGATTTATAATTGCTGTTTATTTAAAAAATTGTTTGGTTTTTTTATTGTTTGGTTGTTTGCTTTATACAATTATATCTATAAGCTGATTTCGGAAGATGGTAAAGACATATTTTGTAATCTATAACTTAACAAAGCTGTAAATTGAAAATAATAGAATAATGTGAATTAATCAAATATTTTATTCATCATAAACTTACCGTAAAATATAATATAGTTAAAATACAATAATAAATAAAAAGTTCCCGGATTACCAATATTATATCATGAATATTTATTAATTTATATAATATTCATGAATATTATTAACATAACAATATAAATAGTTAGTATTATAAGAAAAATAAAAGTTAGTAAAATCAGTTTTTAAACTATTGGCCTGCATTGTTGACACATTTATCCCACCAATCTGTCCACTTGTGGAATGCAGTTCTGAATGCGTGACGTGAGATACCATTCAATGTTCTTGTAACTTCAAAATTTAGATCACTCTCAGTGGAAAAATATTGTCTCCTCAGTACCTTCTTAACTTCTGAAAATAAAAATAAATCTGCTGATGCAAGATCAGGTGAGTAGGGAGGATGAGGCAGAACATTAAAGTGGAGATCTTTGAATGATTTCAAAGTCCCACGGGAGGTATGAGAAGGAGCATTATCTTGGTGGAGATCTTCCACGTAGCTGTGTAGAGTGTGCTTTGTTTGCATGTTTTTCATAAATGGACATCGAAAAATTCCAAAATAGTAATCACTATTAACGGTATCGGCCCCTAGTGCAATGATATGGTCATATATTATTCCTTGAGCATTAAAGAAAATGAGGTGCATTATCTTTCGTTCTAATTTTGTATAACTTTTCTTTCAGAGGTTGGTCTTCTCCTTTCTTAATCCACTGCATAGACTGCACCTTTGATTCTGGGTCGTAATAGTGGAACCATGATTCAATACATGTTACAATAGAATTGAGAAACTGCTCTCAATTCTATAAATGCATATCTTTCACTGTTGACATTGAACCAGTCTATGCCATTTCTGTCCAAGCCTTGGGATCCCTCGAGCAGATATTTTGGTATTTAAGAATTTCAACCACGATATGGCAAACAGACCCATAGTTTATACCAATTTCAGTAGAGCATGTCTTCATGGAATGTGCCAGTCCTGAAAAAGATAAGCTTCAATAGCTTGAACTTCATCGGGGTTTGTGGAGGTAGTTGGCGACCACTTTTTGGATTATCTTTGATGGCATCACCACCAGCCGCAAATCTTGAACACCATTCCAATATAGTAGTTCTACTCATTACCTCTTCTTGGTATGCATCTAACATCATATTACGTGTTTTATAGTTGCAGGTTTACCTAATCGAAAGCAAAATTTAACTGCTGTACGTTGTTCCTCTTTCAATTTCCTCTTTTGAATAATACTTCAAAAAGAATGTTATGTGTACAGAAATCTGTTTTTAAATTTAAATTTATAATTTAAAAATCATAAAATCATAAAATATCGATAGTTACTATGTATGAAGTGCTATATACATATTGCTAAAAACATAAACATCAACTATTAATTCATTACAGCTCAAAGATATCGAGATTATAATGGATATTTATGCAAAATACGTGAATTTTTTTATCACACATTGTATAATTAATGGGTATCGAAAATAATGACGGCAGTTGCATTTCCCGATAATGACTACATTTTTTAATTTTTCATGAATTTGTAATAATGTATGCCATTTTTACGAGATGAACATAAATATATAATATGTACATCTATACACAGCTGGATATAGAAGCCCATATAGCATGCACTCATAGTTGCACAATAGTAGCACATTAGTTAATCACTGATAAGTAGCCAAGAATATTGTCATCTAAACATCAAAACATTTGAATAATATGTTAATTTTCATTGTGTTACATTTCATATTCATAATTTTAAATTTTAACCACTCGGTATATATATTAAAGTGCGCTATATTTTCACATTTTAAAAAGAAGTATGTTATATTTAAATTAAATAAACTACCTACTAACTCCTTATCACGTGTTCTGAAGATCTAAATATAAATCCCCAATGTTACATTTGTTTAAAAATGACATCTAAATTTCATTATAGACAACTTATAATAGAGATAACACCTTTTGTATTAACCTGTATTATTATATTGACACATATGTACAATGATATATGTATATTTGTTGTTATGTCTTGCAGGATCCAATCAATACCTAATATAACAGTTTATGAAGAAGGACCGCCTTGTAGCAAATGTGCAGATGATACGATCACAGTCTGTGTTGATCAGAATTTATGTGGAGACGAAAAATGGAGCCATGGGGTACTTACTTATCCAACTTATCGTACACTATATTGTGGTACCGACTTTTACGAAAATATTCTTAGTAGACGATATGGATAGAGGCAATTTATATTATAATTAAACTTGTGTTAAATATTAATGCCGTTATGATGAACGTATATAAATATATGCTCTAGTTGCTTGCAATATTGCATGCTAAAATGTCTGAACTTTTGTAATTTCTATTTTTATATTACATATCTCAAAATTCTGTCATATGTCATTCTTATTGTGGACATCTAGATAACTATCTATCTATAAGAATTCTATGCATCATGTTCTTTGTTTTAAATTAAATACATTATGTAAGCTTTAAAAATATTGTTTATTCTTATTACTTAGATATTTCAAAATAAAAACGACGGCATTTGCAAAAAGGAAAGTCAATTCAAGGAACAAGCTCCTCAAAATAAAAATGTTGAAATGATATTAATGATATGAAGTACAGCTATTAAAGAAATTGATATAAAGAGTACGCCAAGATTTAAAAAACAAAAAGTTAAAATGATATTGATGATACATAATACAGCCATGAAAGAACTTAATATAAATACATGGAGCCAAGATATAATTGTTACAATACTTTCTATTTAAAATGCATAAATGTATAAATCAATATGGAACATAGGTATATGTGTCTAAACTGTAAAATTCATAAAAATATGACAATAAAAATAATCTTGTATATTGATCATCTTAATATCTATGTTTATCACTACAAACAGCCAATTATTATTGATTTTTGCTGATTATAATTTTCAGCATAATATGTAGGTATATACGTAATATGTTTAATTGTATTATTTAATAATACATATGTAATATTAATAAATATTAAAAACATTAGTCTTACTTAATCGTACAATGAATAACTTTTTCTTTAACAAACAATGCTTTATTAAAAACTTATTAATAATTTTTATACTACTTCAAAATGCAGTCTCGAAATAGTAGTATTTACCAAATTTTTTTCTAGAGCTTAATATATGAAAAAATAAAGAGCTGGCTGTTCAGCATACATTTATAATTAGTTATAAAATGTGTTTTTCTCAAATGTATACCTTCAAAAAGTGAAGAGTTGAGCCTGATCTTATACCAAATTACTTTAGTTTATGATCCGAAGTGCTGCAGAAAATAAAATAGGTATACGAAATATTATATAAAATATAAATTTAAAATCGTAATTATGTGTCCAATTAAAAAAAAATATGCTGAGCAAATCAATTCGTTTGCTGACATCAACAGCAATAACAATGCAAGATATTGCTCTGTACAAAAAACTGCTTCACGTTTTTGTAAAAAATGCACCACGCCTGTACAATGAAAATTTTCAAACCATTAATGTGCATACACTATTGCATTTGCCACAGAAAGTGATTGAAATGGGTCCATTGTGGGCATCTTCTACTTTCGCATATGAATCTGCCCTATATAAACTTAAACGTATGTTTTCGAGCTCCTCAATAAAATTGGACACTGTTGCTAACAAGTTCATTGCAAAGAATGTAAGACATCGATCCCGGAAGCCCACTCAGCACCGCTCCAAAGAAGATCATGTACAAGCTTTACTGGCAGCTGGTCTGCAAATACCTCAACTCCCAATTTCCTGCACAGCTGAAGTCATATCTAGTCATGAATTTCATGGTTCGTTGAGAGCTCCAAACGATCTTCAGTTGTCTGCTACACTTAAATAGTGGTAATGAAAAATTGTGTGCTGTGCTCTATTGTTTTGTAAGTGACCAGGAAGCCACCAGGATGCTGTTGTTAGTGAACTTCAAGCTGTCAAGTGCATATATTGTCATATGGTGCCACAATTATTCCAAGGAATAGATTCAAAAATTCTTTCGGATTGGGTGGTCAGCAAATCTACTAAAACCATACGAATATGACCTTTATCTACAATTCAGTCAAAGTGCATCACAACATCTTTGGCCAATACACATATTGGCGTCACAAGTGTTCTTTCAAGTTTTGAACATAATTAGGTAAGTTTGACTATAGAATAGCTCTGAAACATGTAATATACTCTAATGTATAAACTGAGCTCCACCCCCTCAAAAAAAATTAATTGAATTGTGGATACATATTGAGTCAAGGCTACAAATTGCAATAACATTATTCTTTTTAAGAAATGGAGATAATAATGTTTCCTTATAACAATTTTTCTTATATAGAAGCATGTATTTGTTATTGAAAAACATCTATCATATTTCAGCTTTCCAAACGACAACATAAACCCATACTTGATGGCTTTGTAGATGCAGAGGAAAGTGGGCTTTCAGATTTCCTATTCTATTTCGAGGAAGAGTCCAAGTATGAGGTGATCAAGAGAAGCAGTATGTTTTGGATGCCATCAACAAACAAGGACAAAATATTTATTAAGGATATTGTTTATTTGAAAGGGAAGAATGGGAGCTTCCCCGCAGTTTTATTGGCTAAAGGTAATGATAATTGTGCTACAGAAATGTCACTTGTCCTAATTCCTACATAAAATAATATATATTTATTATTATATGGTATCTTATTAGTATTTTGTGTGCACGCACTTGTATTGAATAGTAATAATTATGTACTTTGTTTGCTGTGGATTACTTAAACTTCTATGCTCTGGGTGTATCCCAAAGTTCTATATTGCATGCTATATTACATGCGTTATATAACATTTGCAGCTTCAAAAATAATCACAGATAATATTATACTGAATCTATTAGCATTTTTACTATATACCTGTGATCAGCTAAACATTATGGTGTCCAACAAATAATAGTGTATATTTTTCGATACCACTGTAGGTACACCTGCTTATGTTCATGCTGCAAAAGTCCGATTAGAAAGGCGGCTATGGAGGACCACAATGTTTCATGGGACAATTTAGACTTCCTCAATGAAACCGATTCTGATCTTCATGTGAGAGACATTTTACATTTTACATTTTGAAATAAAGTATACAATAATATCTGTCAATATGATATCCCAGCTATAGCAAAAGTAAATTGGCTTTCAATAATCCATGTGTTTGATAATTTGTATAATTCAGCAATATTTATATAATGAAGAAACGTTTAATTAACAACAATTAAATATTTTTATATGTTATCTATATTCAGGTGAGTAGGAAATCATTCATTGAACCAAATAGTCATCAGTCTCCAATTCAAAAGCTTAAGAAGGTAGATATAATGTTATATGTCTTGACTTATGTACTATAAATGTAAAAACTAATATGAAAATGTAACACTTTTCTTTAAATCTACTGAACTTTTTTGTAATAAAAATGAAGTTAGCCTAAAAGCATATATTTTTACTAAACAATTTGCAAACAAAAATTGAAATAGCAGCTATTTTTATCAGCAACAATTGTCTTCTTTCTACATTGTCTTCTATTTTTTTATACATTCTTTATTTTTGTTTTAATAAAAGTATGGTACATCATTGTTAATGAATGAGGTTATCATTGAATTCTTAAGGCAGTGGTTGCCTGAATGACATTACGCCAGTGTTTAGTTTATTAGAAGGTGACACGTAGAGGTATGGTATGGAGTCACTTTTCCTCAGTCACAATTAAGTAAATTTATTGAATTTACTTAAAAATAATATGTTACAACTTACTTTTAGACGAATAGTCCCTTCTGTGAAGATTCAAATGATCAGTCTAGTGAATCTGAACCATCTTCTAAGGTAATTTTCATATATATATAATGGATATAAATAATCACTATTGTTGATTTTGTTATTGCTTATTTGAAAGTTGATGTTAAAATGTTTATTCTATTAATAATGGCATATATTATATAAAACAGCATCTAATTCTCAGTAATGTAGGTATGTAGATCTGATAACTTAAAGATTGTTTTAATTTTAATTTTCAGCCCAAAAAAACTGCAAACACAAAAACATTAAAGGTAAGCTATTTTTTCACATTTTCAAAATGGTAGAATCTAACACAAATAGAAATTATTCAACTTCTTTAGTGACTTCTCCTTTTGTTCAGTTTGTACTTGATAGATTATTAAAATATACATTTTGGAAAATTAATTGCTATGTAATCTGATTTGTAGAATTTCAAACATATTTTACCCATTAAAGTACAAATATTGAATTTACATGAAGTATAATATCTTATTTTAAGACTAAGAAACCCATCGGTGAAGATTCGATCAGTAGCAGTGATGAATCTAGTGATTCTGAGCCATCTGAGGTAATTTTGCTATATATTGTTTTCATTGATTTTTCCAAGACAGTTATTATATATTTTGAAATATTGAAGACTTAATTATGTATATCAGTAATATTCATTGTAGGTATGTCAATAGATGTGTCAAAGGTACTGCTGGGTTCGAATCCAGCCCAAATCTACACACCCGTGGTTAGTGTGCGCTAGTCTGTGCTAGTATTCCATATGTTTTGAGTCGGCAGATAAATAAACGTTTTTATTTGTCAAACGTAATATAATAAAGAATAAAATATATTAAATCATTATTGTTGATTACTTGTTGCTAATTGCTATTTTTCGTTTTGACAGTGAACCGCTTGTGCTATTATTTAATTTTTTTTAAATATATTTAACTTTTGAATTGGGTCCTTATATTTGCCTACTGATATGTTTATCCTTTTACAATATTTCCTTTTTATTTTCAGCGAAAAAAGAAAACAACAAAAAGGTCGTTGAAGGTAAACTATCTTTACATTATAAAACGAGATGTAAATGGTAGAAACTTATTGTAGAATGAATTAAAAAAACATTTGAATTTTGACTATCGACATTTCTAAAGATAGAACAAAATCTGTTTTTTATAAAGTTGTAATATTGCATTTCTTTTCATTGTGGTTGAAATACATTTACAGCATGGTATTTCTATATAATTTAAATTACTAAATTAACATATTTGTACATACTTATCATATAATTTAGAAATGTCTGTTACATTCGCAACAGACCTTCCATAATTATTAAGATCTGTGAGATG
>JAYRBW010060939.1:0-10555 GCA_036023295.1 Invenusta paracnida | reverse complement strand
ACATTACATACAATATCAGAATGTTGCTTATAACAATAACTATAATAAATTAATTAATTATATTAAATGGAACGTTTTTGTATTTAAAATCTTATAAATATAATTAATATTTGTTAAAAAAATGAAATGGTTAACCATAAAATGAGACCACTATGATGAGGTGGTTTTGAAACGTCACAGTGTTATAGAGAAATATACGGTTATAAAATCATCTACTTGGTATTTTATTTTCAAACAGGGGGGGGGGGATTTCCAAAAATGTGACGTCATTTTAGAGGGGGATAAAAAACCTCTAAAAAGCGGAACGTCATTTCAGAATAGCCCCTTAGGTGCACTGTATATTGGGCAACTTCAGACTTATTTATAAATTAATTTAAGGATTATAATTCAATCATTAGTGAAATGGTATATCCCTATATATGGAGTTTCATGTTTTTTGCGAATATATATTTATGAGCTTATCAGTGAAAAACTTGTCTTGTTTCGTCAGAGAAAATCATTTTTTTCAAATTGTGTCGCTTATATATACCTATATTTAAATATCACATAATGTTGTTTGCGGTTTATTGTTTATGTGTGTGTTTGGATACTATGTACATATATTTAACTACACGGACGACGTAATATAAATTTACGAAAATATAGTTGTGTAACCTATTATTAAATATACCTATTCTAAATCCAATCCTTTTCTCACAACCTTATAAACAAATTCTGATTAAATTTTTTGTTTCCATGAATGGCATATTTAAAACACTATGTACATACTTTATCTGTTTATATATATTTAACATAATATTTGTATATTAAATAAGTTATTGTTACTAATATATTTTAGTCCATTCAGCCTATATAAAATGGCTTTGATTCCAAATCGTAAAATGAGGAGATTCTTGTTATAGAAAAATTCTAATTACTGGTCAGACCAAAATGTAGACCACATTCAGTGGGAAAAATGAACACAAAAACTTCGATTTTATAAGATTATTACCATTTGTTAAAATGACGATCCTCTTGAATAATATTCACCATACATTTTAGTAGAATTTAAGTTTATTGTATACTAATTAAAAGTATTATTTTACAGGTTAATTACATACGTCATTCTTTTGTTATTTATGATTACAAAACGATGTCATTAATTCTTAAAAATGTTTAATAATTAATCTAAAACCAAAGACAACAATTATTTGAAATAATTATATACATGCATTTCTATTTTTGAAATTAATTAACACTAGTTCTTATCAAATTGCAATTTCTAGTGCTCTTGTATGGTATTAACACCTGCATACGTTTCTGATTATAACTGCCTTAAAACTATTTTATAAGCCGAATATACTAATACACATTACAGAATATACAATCTCTATGCTGATACATGTATGAAATGTCTCGAATATTGAAGTGCAAAATGTAACTTTTAAAACAACTATACATATTTACCCCGTTTTAGAAATTGTACAGATATATATGTACATAGGAAAAATAGATAAATTTCCGAAGAATAGAGATATATTAAAACACAAAGTAGTTAATTTAAAATAACGCTTTAATTTACAAGCCACCAATTACAAGCGACAATCATATTTTATAGTATTTTTACAATACAATCAAGAGAGGAACGCTAAGGCTGGATAGTAGCACTGGGTAAAACACAACTGTTAACAACTTACACAATGTACATGTTATATTTCTTAGAGAATGGCGATGAAAAGTGTGGCACAGATCATCAATGATACAAAGCAGTTGTTACCTGTGCAGTATAAATAACAAATTATTAAGATAATAAAGGTAAGTTAATAAATGTATTACGAGAACCAAAAAAAAGGAAAAGCACAACATACTGTTATAATTCTTACCGGGATAAAGAAAAGGTTATCAATTATTTCAAGATATGATGATAAATCATAATAGTAAAATAAACTGGCATCAATATAATTCTATGCTTTAAGTGAAATGAATCTTGGACAAAGATAGCAAACAGTATTCAATAATTCTTAAAAGGAGCAAGATAGAAAAAAGTGCATAACTTTTCTATCAGAATTAAACAATAAAAATAGTTTATTAAAATTGTCTGAAAATGTATAAGGTTACAGAAACACAATCGCAATAAAAAATACGACACCCTGTTATCAATATGAATAATAATTTTGTATACATCCTTGTCATCTAAATTTAGCAACTACTAAGATATTTCACACTAAAAATATTCAACCACTATAAAACATGCAATAAAAATAGGAATCACGAGTACAAATAATAATTACAACTAATGCAAGAACGTGTAGCATTTTAAAGATTTTGTGTATTACCTCATTTTAATATATGGGTCTTTAAAACTGAAACACAAATTTGTTGGGAATTAGACCCAATTGAAAATGTGCATTCTTACATCTTGCATCAATATTTTTCTACATTCTGCTTCTTTTGTTTTTAAACAATTAAGTGGTATTTTATTAGCTACACTATAATAATGTACATTTAAAGAAACTATTAATTATTTGGCTTAATTAAATAATATATAGTCCTATAACACTTAACTCAGGACCTATGACCGAAATAAGCGCGATTCCATAATATAACCCCTAAGCGTTATATGAAATAAACGAGAATATTATGGAGAGATTTTTCCTGTGCATCAATTGAAAGATGTTTTACAATTCAATTGATAAAATAGATAAATCTATAGAAAAATCAATATGGCCATACGTATGATGAGAAATAAATAGCAAGTGAAGCTAACTGTACAGAAGAATCGATACATAATTCAAAATATTTTTAACACAGCCATTCATTGTCACAACGAAAGGGGTGGGTGACATGGGTCAGAAAAATTAATTGAATGCAGTATTAACAGAAAAATAATTTTAACGACTATTTCTGTCGCAATCTAAAGTTAACATTTAATTCAGTTAGAAAGTAACCAACCCCTTTCAATGTAATAGTGCAAAATAAATGACATTAATAATAGTATCAACTTAATAACAATCCCATGTTGTACTTACATCTGGCATATACATACACATACAAGCAGGAAAACAAGTTCGGTAAAAATGAAACATAATGGGTATGGGAAGACATCAGCAGGTGTTAAGTTAGTACGACGGTCATCACTATATATATATATATGTAGATTAATAAATCTTTTGTACACGGGGAAAAAGAATTACAGGAATATAAAGAACACCAAAATAGTAGTAGACACCCTTGTAACCGGGTAAAACGTAATATCGATTTGATTATAATCAAACAAGACAAGAATGCGAGAAGATTAAATGTTAAAGGTGAGGGCAGAAGTATGGATAAAAGTAAATGAATCATTCCGATTGAAAAATACTGTACTTTTTATAGTAATTGTAGAAGTGTTGATTCACTTCTAAGGGATTGAAATAGGGTCGAAGCGATGGGATAACAGCACATGTTTGAAAGGCAAAGACATGGCTTGGCCAACGGGTCTATGTATAAGGATGGTTATAAACATACACTCCTATATGTATATATCTATGTCAAATTGGGTTTTGAGGCTGGTCGAAGGCTTCTTAGCCATGGGTATTGAGGAGGCGTGACTTATGCTTTACTGACTTTTAGGCTTAGAGCCGCCTTCGGTTGGGTCTTCTTCGTCGTCCGAATAATGGTTTGGATTCTCACCAGGACGAAGCAGCTTACCAACGTAAAGGTACTTTTCTGATGGAAAAAAGTCAAAAAAAGTCAAAACAAGTAAGTGATTACAGTTGTACAATCAAATGGCGTATTTACTACATTAAGCGTTAATAAGATGTTAATGTATTTTACAATGGGTGGTTAATTATACATATAGTTGATGCACAGACTACTTTAGTCCATGAGTTGATACTGACGATATATTATTGTAAGCTATAGGACTTTTTATATCCATATAACTGTGCTGTATATGTATTAATTTTGAACTTTAAAAGTTCACGCATATTTTAAAGTGCTAATATATTAAACAATAAACACAATGTAACACTAAGTATTGTTTAAATGACATGGTTCAATTTAGCTAAAGTCTTACACGTCCATTGAACACAGATATGATATATAATTATGCATACTTAGTTTAAAAAACAGTTGTCAATTATAAAGAGTATTGCCCCATTTGCGTATATTTAACTAGAAATTTCACATTTACAATTATTACACAAATTGTATTTAATATTGAAAAAAGAAAACAATATTCACAAAAAACACTAAGAAATACTATTGAAACAAACACATTCAAGAAAATATAAAATGTTTATTGCTAGAATTTTTACATACTTGCTGTTTATGTAGCTATTCAAAATATCAATACAATATAAAACAGAATATAAAACAAAATAAATTGCATACTAAGATGGAATAATATACATAATCATATAACAATACAAAATTGTTTATAACGCATATGAATAAATTTGTAGAAACAGAGCACCTAAAACACCTAACCAAACTGAAGAATATTTCAAAAATATTAAACATATTTTGTTGAATAACTTACATAATCACACGATCAGCAAGTACTTATAGCTAGCAATGGTTTTGTACGCAATACAAAAGGTAATGTAAAATATGTCTGTATACGCATATATCAAAACTACGGAGGCGTTCAAAGTTATGTTATGTCAAGAAGAGGTAAATCAAAAAGAATAATCCTAGAAATATTTCTATAAGTCATAGATACTTCCTCTAGTCTAGTCAATTGAAATATAAGTTAAAAGATATTCAATGAAAATACGCTTAATTTGAATAAGAAAATACTCGGTTTGTATGTACTATTGAATGAAATTATATTAGTATTATAATAAAGAATTACGCAGATGAATATTTTTAAATTACAATCAAGCAAAATATGATTGTATGCTACTTTAAAATTATTTGCCAGCATATTATAAGTCAACAAAAAACCACACTTATCAGTTAACAGTTAACACTTAAAAGGTCAACAATTAAAATGCAAATTGTTTTATTACGTTACTGAAGAAATTAAATGATAAATTGCACATTGAATGAACTCTATAAAAATATAGTTAGTATACTATATGAAGTATGCAAATTGTAAACATTGTGTAATTGAAAAACAGTCTAATTAGGGATCATTAAATACATGAATTGGCGCCTCTACAGACTATTTGTACTAAAACAAAAAACTATTTGAACATATATGTACATTAATACGAAAACGAATAAAATTAGGTTACAAATTTAAAATGATATTAATGATTTCTCTTTTCTGTAAGTCTATTAATTTATACATAACTGAAATTGAAAAGTTTCCAATATTAGAGGTAACATGCCAATAATTTCAATAGAAATTGGTAGTTAGACCGGTGAGTATCGACGTATTTTGACCTTTCACGTATTATTAAGAGGTGATGTCTGTGTTAAAAGGTTGCATTATCAAAAATGCAATGGGCGTCATCAATGTATGTAAATGATAAACTTATACACAATTTTATAACCTAAACAAGGCAGCAACACACTTGAATAATTATTAATCGAATATTATTCGCATACAATAGAATGTAAGTAGACTATGGACATAAACTATTTATCATATTCAATGGCATTAAGTTTGTGGTATAATAACTATAAAAAGTGAAACCTTAAAATTAATTAGAACACACTATTGTAATTAATCTCTTAATACTATGAAAAAATCATGAAATGATATAACAATGTTTTAGGCTGGTATTATATATTATGTATAACAATAGGGTCTGTAGATATCAGGATATTTATGAATAGGCTGTTTCTAGCTACATTATATAATTACAAAATATTATGTATGGTATAATCATGTAATTATTGATACAAAACCATGCAAAAAAATACAGTCAGTAATATTGTTGAAAACATTTATAGTGAATGTTTAGACTAAATTACAAGTTGAAGAGCAACATTTTTACAGTTATTTTTCTACCTATGTACTTCTATAGAAAGATACGACAGTAGCATATCTTAAATATCAATCATGGTGAATCTACAGTTTAAAATGACATAAAGACTGAGTGACGGGGTAATTTTTTAAATTGATAATATAGAAGTTGTAAAATCTCCAGTAAAAATCAGAGATATTATCATATAGCTACACAAACAAAAAATAAACAAACGTTTAACACAAAAAATAATATTAAATGTACATTCATAAAAATAACAATATTACCAAATAGAAACGATTGTATAGAATAACATAATAAAACTTTTTATGGTATTCTTGAAAAACCGGGAAGAAGCTTCTTATGAAGAAAAAAACTCGATAATATATAGAATTATATAAATTAAAATAATTGATTAAAAACATTGTAATAAAAATAAGATACGCTGTGTATTACTTTTTGTATTAATACGATAAATTACTACACACTAGATACCACTATAAGCCTGCTCTGTTAAATATAAATCTTGTGAACTAGAAGAATTTAATTAAATGTGTGCAAACAAGGATACCGCCTGGTATGTAAAGTCAGTCGGTTAGGTGAATACCCATATAGTTATATATGTGATGTGGTTACCTAACCACAGTAGACAGAATTCTTTTAAAATAAAATGACCAAACACCCAAATAGAGTGCATAGTATGTGCATTAACATTATAGTCAGATAAGCCACAAAGGATTCTGTCGATATAATATGTAATATATATATATATAACTGCTTAGCTAGCCATAAACCAAAATATATTTTAAGTTAAACGCATGAGTCAAATTGTATATTAAATCTAATTGACTAAGGTGGTACTGATATATTATACAAATTACTAAAATTTATTGTTAAGATCACAAATACGGTTGCTATAAAAACACCATAAGAGAAATGTTGTGCTTTTCTAGACACTTCAAAAGCAGGTAAAAATTATATAGCTTACAGAAGAATAAATTATAAATTACTCTTCGATTATTTTTCATTACTTAAAAAACTCTTGTAATAAATTACTACATTTTTGAGCACGAAGCCGAGACTGTTAACACAAAAGGTAATATCTTCAAATTAAAAAATAAACATATTCAAAATCATTAAGCAATATTAGATTTTGCACTGATCATGCTTTCAATATATTAAATCTTACTGAATGTTTATACACAAATTACAGTCTACATCTAAATAGTAATAAATGTGGTAAATTTATTCAACAATTTAAATCAATACCACTGAAGCGTTAGGGTATGCATTGTCGTAATAGAGTACACATTACAATAACATCTACACATATACCATTAAAGTACCAACCAACTGCTGCACGAACTCTCCACTTAGCTGTACCCACTAAAGCCCAGTAATGTATACAAATTCATAATAATAATGGGCATGTATCAGTAATCTCAAGCAATTTATTATTGCACATTGTGATGGCATACCTAATCACAAAAGAAATCTGCATTTAACAATATCGGAATATAAGCTATACACACTAATACTGTAAGAAATATAGTGTAGTTTTTCAGTTGTAACGATATTATAGATAGATTATATATAGTAATAACATATTCTAAACGTTCATATTTGGTTTTCTTAAAAAAACTATTTGTACTAGACACTAGTTACTAAAATAGAAACCTCAATTAAGCATCATGAAAACAGTGATCGGTATATTTTCCAGACAACTTTCGTTCATTTTATAATCTAATAAGTTACCCTTTTAACTAGTTTAAATGTGAAAACTAGCACTAAATAGTAACACACCTTCTTTAACCAAAACTGTAAGGAAATTGAAATACCTTGAAATTGCAGTTCCCACTCTTTAAGACTGTCCATTTGTTGAGTTCCCAAGTCGGATAGGTCATCATAACCTTCCCTCAAAGCAGATATCTCTAAACTAAATGTTGCTAGAGCACGTGAAGCATCTCGACCTGCAAACACAGAGTATGGACCACCTGAAAATAATAAAGAGTAGAGTAATTAAAGATAATTCAAATTAAACACTAACGAAATTATAAATAAAAAAGTAGAGTATATTTTATTTAAAAGTAAAAATGAGATTAAATGAATTCTTGTTCAAAAAGAAATCTGGTAGCCCATAGTATAAGTTCCAAAAATTACTAGCAATTAGACATTTCATATAACAGAGTTACTATAACTGCAAACTAAATATCTTCTACATGCATTGCAGGGTTCGAAATTAGCACGCAATCAATTTTATAAGACTGTATTAATATCCAATGGTACATTTGAAGCCTAGAACTTAGATGCAAAGGGGGTTATTAACAGTTCAGAAGCTGTTAGTAAATGAACATTCCCTATATATACATTCCTTGTACTAAATAATTCAGTATATTCAAATAATATTTTGCAATGCTACATAACTAAAATTTTAAAAACAATTATGAAATAAAAAATATGGTGCTGAACAAAATAATTATTTGTGAAGAAAAAAATTAAATTAAGAGAAAAATTTAGACAAGTTCAACAGTTTTATAAAAATTAGAGGTTACCTTGACACTCTTATTTTTGTAAGAATAGATAAAATACCATATTTGGATTCAAAACTGAGCTTATCATCAGCAACACAGGAGGCTAAAATCACACCAAGTGAAATTATGCTTGAGAATTGGTGCAACTAAAGATTGTTTTTCATGCTCTGATTGCATACATCTATCTCATTTTGATATCAATAAGTAGTTCAAGAGAATTTTGTCTTGTTGATTTTGACAAAATGGCATTTGCTTGGCAAATTGAGTATTACCATGGGTGCATATTACTGTTAGAAATTTGCCTTCTCCAAAATAGTGGGTGATTTTTACAAGAGGTATGTGAATGAAGACACATTTTTTATCATTTACAACTTTTTTCTACCATCACAACAGATTCTGCTGTCTCAGAAAACTAAATTGCTAACATTGATTATAATTTAACCCTTTGCCTATGGCATGTGTCATATGGTGTCCCTAAATATAAGGCCAGAACACCTATGGCATGGGTCATATGGAGACCCATGGATATTATAATGATTTAATGTATAATCAAATAGGATTACAAATATATGATTAGATAGGAAATCCATTGTAGAAATAACTGTAGGGGATACTGATGCAGTCCATTTTTATTCATGTACCCATTGAGTAGGGAGGCAAAAACATTCAGCTTTATTTTCATTGGTCAGGGTGTTGGATGATGCAAGGGGGTATCCCAGATTGATTTAGCTATTTTTAGTGTAACTTGTCTGCTATTGGCTTGTATTCATCTTCACCTATTCTGCAATATAAATAGCATACAACATGGATTGGACATGCCTAATATGCAGTGCTTGTATTTGGCTTGACATTATAAAAAGAGTTAAATAGATGCTGTTGTCATCTTCACATCATCAGCGATTGATACTTTTCTAGAGAAATATGTCAAATATTGGGGTGTGTTTTTTGTTACAAGTAATTTTGCATTTATAATTTTTACTATTGAAGCTTGCATACTAAGTCATATTTTATATAAATATAGTTATTCATTATTTATTTGTTTGGTAAATTTCGCATAAATGAATAATTATAAAAAATCAATATATTAAAGATCTTTTATTTTCATTGTAAATTAGTAAACATAATCATTACATACAATATGAAATAACATTGTATTCTTAGTTCTTAGAGAAATATCCTTTGGACTTGGTTTATAATATATTCAATATTATTATATGGAAAATATGGAAAATATGGAAATGCATATAATACAAAATATGCCTTATTCAAATACAATGACTTTTTTCAGCTATTTTTCATTGATGGGACTGCTGAAATTATCAATGGTATAAGAAAGCCAGCATTTTTGGCATCAACAGATGGTAATCAATAAATTTTCATTTTTCAGTAAGCAATAAATAAGAATATTATAAAATGTCTATTTATAAATTAAATATCTGTTCTTTTTAAAACTAGTTTACATTAAAAAATAAATACTATAATATTAACAATTTTGTAAACTTTATTGTTCTATAATTTGATATATATGTAGCTGTAAATTTAACTCTTTGAGAAATAAAATTGTATTACTTTTTAATATGGCTTATTGGTTTAGAAATACAGGCATTTTATGTTGTCTGATAATAAAAGCAACATATTTTTAGCACTGAAATAGCCATTGTTTTATCCACATTTTAGATTTTATCTGTAACAAGTTTTCATTACCTGTTATATTTATATTTCTTAATAATTGCATTTATTTCTGTAGAATTTTTTTATTTTTCCTTTGCTGAATTAGCAGCTATATATTTCATTTTGACCTTATTTTGACCAGTTTCATTCATGAATTATTAGTTAGATAATAGCTTTAGAATGATTGTGTATTTAGAATTAGGCTAAATACAATAATTATGTATGAAAAAATATTTTATGACAATAGATTATTTATTATGTCTAAACTAATTTCATAGTTTCAATACACAGGGTTATGGCAATTTATACAACTGTTAAGTTTAAAACATGCTTCATCAGACCACCAGATATTATCATGCAGGGTTCCTGCGCATTTTGAGCAATGGTTTTCAAGGACTTTTCAAGGTCCAAAAGACAAAAAATCAAGGATGAATAAAATTAAAAACATTCGTTCAAATTTTTATTATTATTATA